>LNAC01000172.1:912856-922984 GCA_002007465.1 Ailurus styani
AGGAGGAGGAGGAGGAGGAGGAAGAGGAGGAGGAGGAGAAGGAGGAGGAGAAGGAGAAGAAGAAGAAGAAGAAGAGGGAGAAGAGGAAGAAGAGGGAGAAGAAGGAGAAGAAGAAAGCTATTGCAGTTGAGATTCAAGATGGTAGAGGCCAGAATGAAGCCGTGGTGTTGGAGAAGGAAAGAAAATAGGTAGAAATGATATTCAGGAAGTAGCATTAATAGAATTAGGTGATAGATTAAGAGGGGAAAATGATGGGGATGATTAGTTTATCATAATACCCAAGTTTCTACTTAAGGGAAAATATTCATTCATTCAAGCAACTAATATATATATATGTATGTATGTATGTGTGTGTGTGTGTATATATATGTATAGCTCACATACCATATGTTAGGCCTTATGCTAGCTGTGGGGGCTATCTATGGTTACCATATCATACCACTCCAGGGGACTCTGTTCCCATCATGTACACATGGTATGTAGTAGGGGTGGTGTCTCCGGACTTCTTCAGTAACGTGACTCCACATTAATCATGAACCCAACAGACATGGTACCTACAATTAGGGAACTCACAATCCTGTGTACAGTGATACCATTACCTAGGATAGAGAAAAAATAAGTGCTATGGACTGTGGGCCTTGGGAACATAAACGTTGTCCTTTGACTTCTTTTCTGCTTGAAAGAATGACCTGAGTATATTGGATATTTTGACCTTGAGGGATTTACGGAATAAATCTTCAAGTGGGTATTTCTGTGAGGCCATAGGACATGTTGGTCTGGAGCCCTTGTTCAAAGTTTTATAGGGAGTTAGTTAAAAAGATGTCCCAGTGCACTTCCCATTTTGCAGCTCTATCCTTTCTTCTAAGATGTGCTGAGAAGAAATATAGTTCAAATATGGTCCTGTTGCTCTGCTCCTGGAAGGGATTTCAAAGGGGAGAAACCAATCTCCAATCCAATATAAACCTTCTGAAAGTTTTTTCTTTCAGTAGCTCCAAATTGCAAAGTCTCCAACTGAGAAATTCAGAGAATTGAGCACCTCATTAAAACGACCAGGGCCATGTAGGTTTTTCACATAATACAACAATTTCAAGGATAAAGTGAATGAATTAACACTAATTTTTCTTTTCATACATGTCTAATGGCAATTACTGATGAGTTGTTTAGACTTTATTTATATATATGCCTCCCCCTTTCTTCAGTGGTAAGTGCAAAGCTATTTTCCAACTGGTTTTCTTCTAGTTTTATAATTTTCAACACAGACAGAAAGAAATATTCTATAGAATGTTTGGCTTTGAACTGAAACGGTTTTGCCAGATCTCTGCCTAGAAGGAATTGTTATGATTGAGTTTGTAGTTGCTTGCAGAACAAAGTAAAAAATTGAAAGACTTAAAACTTTCAATTTTCAAGGTTAACTATAAGATGACTTGTAGTTCATATGTATTATACTTCTAGTACTTCTTTCCTTATTACTCTATTTTTTTTAAAGTTCAAATTTTATTACAGATACTTTGGAAAAAAGGGCATTTATTTATTTATTTAAAACTTTTATTTAAATTCCCGTCTGTGAACATATAATGTAGTATTAGCTTCAGGAGCAGAATT
This sequence comes from Ailurus styani, assembly GCA_002007465.1. NCBI lineage: Eukaryota > Metazoa > Chordata > Mammalia > Carnivora > Ailuridae > Ailurus > Ailurus styani. The sequence goes on from LNAC01000172.1 coordinate 914,459, forward strand.
TAGTGATTCGGCCCTTACACATGATACCCAGTGCTCATCACATATGATACCTATGACCCATTTAGCCCATCCCCCACCCACCTCCCCTCCAGCAGCCTTCAGTTTATTCTCTGTAGTTAAGAGTCTGTTTTATGGTTTCTCTCTCTCTCTCTCTTTTTCCCCTGTGTTCACCTGTTCTGTTTCTTAAATTCCACATGTGAAGGAAATCATATGGTATTTGTCTTTCTCTGACTTACTTTACTTAACATATACACTCTAGCTCCATCCACATCGTTTCAAATGGCAATATTTCATTCTTTTTGTGGCCAAGTAATATTCTATTGTATGTATATACTGCATCTTCTTTATCCATTCATCAGTCGATGGACATTTGGGCTCTTTCAATAATTTGGCTATTGTTGGTAATGCTGCTATAAACACTGGGGTGCACATGTCCTTCAAATCAGTATTTTTGTATTCTTTGAGTAAATACCTAGTTTTGCAATTGCTGGGTCATAGGGTAGTTCTATTTTTAACTTTTTGAAGAACCTCCATACTGTTTTCCAGAGTGGCTGCACCAGCTTGCATTCCCACTAACGGTGTAGGAGGGTTCCGCTTTCTCCGTATCCTTGCTAGCATCTGTTGTTTCCTCTGTTGTTGATTTTAGCCAATCTGACAAATGTGAGGTTGTGTCTTATTGTGGTTTTGATTTGTAGTTCCCTGATGATGAGGGATGTTGAGCATTTTTCATGTGAAAAGACATTTATTTTTGTATGAACCAATACTATCCGCATTAAAGAAGCCATGATTAAATCTTGAATGATGATATATAAAAAGTTGTAATACCTCAAGTAGTTTCCATTTCTGCAGTTATGGGCACACCAAAATAATATCCCTTAAAAAGGATAAATAGCAGCAAAGCAAATTCAAAATGGAAAACAGTCTATATTCAATGGAACAACTGATGCAACCCACATTTTCAGCAATCTTGGAGAAGACTAAGCTTTAAACTAAGCAAATCAGGGCACCTGGGTGGCTCAGTTTGTTAAGCGTCTGCCTTTGGCTCAGGTTATGATCTCAGGGTCATGGGATCAAGTCCCACATCAGGCTCTCTGCTCAGTGGGGAGTCTGCTTCTCCCTCTTGCTCTCCCTCTGTGCTGTCTCTCAAATAAATAAATAAAAATAAATAAACTAAGTAAATCAGGTGAATATCTGGAACATTTAGTCAGTTTCTTTCTTACTTGATGATAATGAAAATAGTGTTACTCAATAGTAACATTTTAGATTTTAGATTTGTTGATTAGCCACATACATGTAAACCTGGACTAAATGCTGAGGTCAAAATCCTAATTAAGACTTGCTAGGAAGAGTCAAGTAAGGCATTTGATTTTAAGGCACGTGGAAAAATTCCAATTTCCAAGCACCTAAGAATCAACATGTCGTGGTTAATTCTCATACCCAGTCATCAAAAAGTATAGAGGTTTTACTTAGGGTGTAAAAAAAAATATATTCTCTGGGCAAAGATGTGAATTAACAGAAAAAGAACCAATGAATCTTGGATCACTGAAAAACAAAAAAGATGTTGGTTAAAACTTCCGTGCTACATGAAAAAAAAGAGAAGAAGATAAACAGAAGAAAGAATGCTGGCCAAAGAAGCTTTTTTTGGGGAAGGAGGGGTCTTACATTTTTTTTTACTTTGGTGAAAATTTACTTTTGTAGTGGTACAAATAGAGATTGTCTCATAAAACTCCTGTAAAGATTTGATAATGGAATTCAATTACTCTATTACAAGAATCTAAGTAACTTAACACCAGAGATATACACACAGAAATGAAAGATAATAGGGCTCTAAGTGCATTAAGTTTCCAGCATATTTAAATAAAATTAGAAATAGTTCTTCTAAAATGGAATTGGAAGAGGGTAAGGAGAAACAGTTAAAAGGCCCAGATCTATTTTCACAGAGCAGGTAAAAAAGGATGGATTTGGACCTGAGAGGCAATAAGTTGATACTGGCACATCAAGGGAGGAAAAATGACCCTTAAGAAAAATAGTGACCTATAGGAATGTGATTGAAGAACAGATGCCTCCCCCCAAAAAAGATAATTCAGGGGAATCATTTGATGTCAAAAAAGATGAAAGGGTCATTCATTATGTCGAGAACTTGATCATGGCTAGAGGGTAAGAAGAAAGTACTTTCTGAATATGAAATCCTAAGAAGCAGCACACTTGGGGTAGTAACTTAAACCCATTCTCACCGAAGGACTGCAGCTAATGGAACCAAGCTGAACTTCTGCTATTTTTTTTCTCTTCTATTTTTCCTACCTTTCTAGTTTTTTGTTTTGTTTTGTTTTTTAGAGAGACAGAAAGAAAGAGGGAGAGACTGCAAGGTGGGGGTGGGGACGGGCAGAAAGAGAAGGAGAGAATCTTAAGCAGGCTCCACACCCAGCGTAGAGTCTGACGAAGGGCTCGATCTTGTGCCACTGAGATCTTGAGCTAAGCAGAAATCAAGAATCAGATGCTTCACGGACTGAGCCACCCAGGTGCCCCTGTCCCGCTCTAGTTTTTTATTTGAATTTCTCACACTGCACAAATGATTTTTATACTTTGCGAGATGGACTGGAAATGTTATGATTTGCATTTCTCACCCTGATGGCAGGGTGTGGAGAGGGGACAGATAGTTCAGGCCATCCCAAAGTGTAAAGTGAAATTTTAGGAACCTGGGCAATGGGAATAAAATTGGACAGCAATCTTCCTTGGTGCATTAAAGGTAATACGCACACACTTCAAAAAAAGAATGGCTGCGTTACTATGGAACCATTAATTTTAGGGTGTTCTTAGTTGTTTCATCACAGACCTCTGTAAACTTTCACATATAATGTTCCATTACTTCTGCTACTGACACAGGACAATCGCCAACCCCAAAATACCAAAGGCCTGACTTGGGAAAATTAGTTTTAGTTTTCTTGACTCTGGGGTAATAAACTAGACACTTTTTAGAAATGACGTTGGTCTCTTCAAGTAAATAGGGTGCCATTTAGTAGGTTGGTATTTTAATCAAACACAGTGTATGCCCTAGTCAGTGCCATTCCTGAAAAGCAATTAGACAGATGCTCCATAAATGTGTTTCTGAAAGATCACGTGGCGAGTGTCAGTCTTTTTTGTGACAATACCTGAAAATGACCTGTGGGAGGGCAAAGTAGAACAACCAGGAAAGACTTCTGATGTTAAGCCCTCTACCACAAACATTTCATCTATTGCTACAGCCATTCAAATTATTAGAGGTCCACTGAGAAAGGGAAACATTTAGTGAGCTTAAGAGAGATCATATAAAATTTAACTATAAAAAATTGAAATGGAAAAATATGTCCAAAAGCTTTGGGATCACTTAAATTATTATGTTAACTGTCTTAAAAGTATATATAGGACTTGTGAAAATATTATATACCAGAAAATTCTTGGTAAGCTCGTTTATGTTTCTTGTGTAATCCTCCATAAAACAGATGGAATAAACCTATTAAAGTCTTCACTGATTTTTTTCATGTTCACATTCCATGAAAGTTCCTTTCCTCTTTTCTCATCTATTCAGTTAATGGGCTCCCACACTATAGGGCAATGGAAGATACTGGTAGATAGACAGGTGTATGACAATGGTTCTTAAGGAGTTCATGGAAAAGCACTAACTCCTCATTCTTTTCTCTGTTTTGGTACATGCCAAATTATTAAGTGGAAAAAATAGTCTAATTGATTAGTATTTTATACAGAAAAGAATAAGTGAAATGAAACATTTTTCACTTAAAAAAACCCCAGCAACTAATTTGGGCCTTATACATGCTCCATCTCGATGCCTTCTATATTTTTTATTATTTATTTATGTATTCGCCTATTTTTATTCAATGCCTTCTTTAATATCTACTCCCTTCTGCTGTTCCTTCCCTCCAAAGTCCTGCATCCCTTTCATTTTAGGATTGGTGAACTTTTTCTGCAAAGAAAACCAAATATTAAACATTTTAGGCCTTGGAGGCCATACAATCTTTGTCACAACTACATAATTCTGCTGTTTTCGGTGAGGGCAGCTACAAATATAAGATCAGATGAATATATCTGTGTCCCAATACAACTTTATCTGTGGACCCTGAAACTTGAATTTCACATCATTTTCATGCAGTGTTACTCTTCTTTTAATTTTTTCCAGCTATTTAAAAATGCAAAAAATTGTTTATAACTTGTGGGTTATATAAAACTAGGTGTCAGGCCAGATTTGGCCCATGGGCTCTAGTAAGGCCATTCCTGGTTTAACCCAATGCTGCTTCTTCAAGGGCTGGGGAGCATTCACTCAATCACAGTCCAAAGGAAAACTCCCTAAAGATGGTTCTGTTTATAAAGTTTTCCCACACAACACAGTTAAAAAGTTGTGGATCAACAACATGTCCATGATTTTCTAGTACACATCTGAAAGGTTGTCCGACTCTTTTAGATGGTCTCCTAAAAACCATTTTAAGGTTTTACAGTGACTTTTTTCACTTTTCATCAAGAAAAAGTATATATAAAATAACGTCTAGGGGTTATAAGACGAAACCTGAATGAAAGAAGTATGGGTTATGTTCCTGGTTTGGGGGATTCGGTTCTTTGACTAGATAAATAACTTGACTGTTTCACATGTTTGACTGTCGCACGTGCTGTTTGACTATTTTCTGTGTCTGGAAAGTCAGAATTCGAAGGTGTTGTTACTAAACAGTTATATTAAATATTAAAGGAGATGAAGGGGAAAAATATGCCTGTATCTTCCAGAATAGCCACGTTTTCAGAAAAAAAAAAAGTATGTTCTTCTGTATGCCATAACATACAACAGAAAAGATGAATACTTCTGAACAGGAATAGGAATCTAGCGAGTGAGTGATTTTTTTCTGAACATTTTGGGGTAGAAGAAAATCTAAACCCACGAATGAGATCGCGCAAACTATAGCAGAAAATACACAGATGAAAAATCTCCTGGTTTTCCTATGTGCCTACTATTACCAGGGGATGTTTGGTTTAGGGGTCTGTAAAAATGTTTTCTTCCTTTAAGTAAAACGCTCTGAGCCAAGACATCATCAGTTCCAGGCTCAGTGGGTTCCAGCTGAAAGTGTGAATGTTCAGCAAGAGGATATTTTTGAAAGGAGACTGAAAATCTGCTGTGCCAGATACCTGAACCGATGTTAGGGTATTCAGTGGAAAATTTCATTTCCACATTATAAATAACTGTAGGATATTTTAAGGAATCCAAGACCAGGAACTTCTAAGAGCTGCTTAGTTCAACTAAAATGTAAAATGGAGGGAAGATGCCCAAGGAAGGCTATAAAAGCTAAATCACCGGACATGATTAATTAAAATAAAGAATTCCCCATTGATTAAATCGCCCTTAAAATCCCCCTTCAAGGCACCCAACCACTGAGGCCTGCATATTTCACTAGCCTCCAAGGAAAACAAAGACAGGACAGAACAGAGATGGAGGAAGAAAGGAAAATTCCCCAACACGATTAGTTAAATTCCAAGCGCCCTACAATATCTTCTTTGAAAAAGCCCATTTTGTCGCCTATATTTGAAATATTGACTTAGCGTCTTCAAAAGTTCTGGGAGTTCCCTGTTTCGGTGGACTTCTGGGAGGAGGAGGACAGCCCCAGAGAAGGCGGCATATCACCTTACTGTGGTCTTCGCCGAACTCCTATCCCCCTTTGAACACAGAAACGACCCCTTTCCTGTAACTTTCCCCCCTCCGTTGTGGCTCCTACACGTTTAAAACCCGAACGAGTGAGAAATCTTTGCTAGACAGTGGTACAACATGCCCCAAATAAAATCGCCCCGCGAAAAGGCAACCAAACCAAACCAAAATAAAGCAAGCAAGGCTGGTGTGTGTGTGTGTGTGTGTGTGTGTGTGTGTGTGTGTGTGTGTGTGTGTGTGTGTGTGTACACCTGAGTGTCAGCGTGTGGCTGTGCGAGAGCGTGTGTCCGAGTGTATGTGAGTGGGTGTGTGAGGTAGGAGAGTAATGAATGCAGTGTGGTCTCGCTCTCTTTCTTTCTCGGAGGGGTTACGGCCACCTGCGGCTGGGGAAGACTCGACCCGGTGCGCGCCGGCGGCGCGGCGGTGCCCGGGGTTAGAGCTCTCCCCTGTGACGGAAAAGATAATTAAAAATCGCACGCGCAGGAGACAGATCAGTTCCTCGCTGCGCGGCCAGTTCGTCGCAATAAGTGGGTTCTCTCGCAACCCCTGGGCGCGGGGGTCGGGAGGCCAGGAGACCAGGGGCGAGGAGCAGGCTGGGGAGGGGGTGTCGTCGCGGGTGACGCAGAATGGGTCACCCGGGGTGGCGAGCGGCCGTGGGGAGGCGGAGGAGGCGGGAGGGGCGCGGCGAGGAGGCGCGCGTCTGTGGGGGGATTTGGGGGAGAGGCGGGAATGTGGAGAGAAAACTGGGAAAGGGTAGGACGCACGAGGGAGACAGGGAGTAGCGAAGGGAGAAAGAGAAGGTGAGAACGAAGCCCCAAAGAGGAAGGACAGAGCAAGGTCCCCCGCGCCCTGTCGTGACCCCCGCTAGGGCGCACGCCTAAGCACCTCGGCCCCCCACGTCCGCTCCGGCGGTCGGAGGCCCCTCTGTCGCCGGCGCTCTCTTTGAAGGGCAATTCTCGCGTCCCGGTCACATTACTACAGCCCTCCACGTTCACTGTGCGCTGGAAATGGGCTCCAGAGTCCCTAACTGGCAGCGGGTCCCCTATTCTGCGCCCCCAAGCCCTCGAGTCGCTTCTAGGCCCCTTCAAAGGCGCAGACCCCGTGCGCCCACTCAGCGAGTGGAAGCAAGGCTTTCAAAACCGGCAGGGAGGGTCGTGGCAGGTCGCTACCAGGGTGACAGGCATTTGCGCTGAGTGAGCAGTAAAAACGCCAATTAGTGGGCACGTGAATTGTTTTAAATAAGATAGGGGCGGGGGAAATGAGTGATGACTCAACTATCTTTATTCCTTAATACTCCGAGGGTGAAGCGTTATAATTTTTTTCATTTATTTTATAAAATCTCTTATTACGGTGTCAGCTACCCTGTTATGAATCCTTGAAGCTTTGGCAATTCTGATTGTTTTTGCAAACACGTTTTCAAGCTTTGAGAGGTTTAAAGGAGTTTGACAGTAAGCAAGGAACATAGCAGTACACAGCAAGGAGGGGAAAGGGCCCTGTGTCCCGTTTTTGGGGGTGCAATAGCCTCAAGCGGATTTCCCGGCTTCTGCGGGCGCCGCACATTGTTTTATTTGTTTTGAAGGTTCCGAGTTTGAGGCTGGTCGGAGACACCCACGTGCTTCTGACTCTCATCAGCGTAATGATCGCCTTAGCCAGAGTCGTGTCTATATAAACCACAAAAACCTAATCATTAGAAATCCCAGCCTCCAAAAACCACATTTTAGGTAAAACTGCCGCTTTTTTTCCGCGCTCCTTCATCCTCTCGACCACAGCTTTTTGGGGGATCCAAAGTCGCTTTCTTAAGCCACATTGGGAAATAAATACATAAATAAATAGCCAATGAAGCATTTTGGATATTTTATTTTGTATTTTTATTTTTTCCCCTGGGAGTGGTGGGGAAGAAAGTTAAGACATTAGACTTAGTTTTAGATGCAAAATAGACTTAATAAAAGATTGAAAGTCATGGAAAACTGCTGGGGTTTTTCCCCAGCAAGGTTTTTGCAACTTATTTTAATCATCCATCTGACAGTTTTCCAGTCCTTAAAAAAAAAAAAAAAGCTCATCCTTGTTCTCTAGGAACAACAAGTTTGAGTAGAGAAGGAAAAAGTGTCCAGCCACCCACCTGAGCTTCTAAAAACTATTTAACAAGCGTCCCCTCCACCCCATTTTGTGTGTGTGTGTGTGTGTGTGTGTGTGTGTGTGTCACTTAAGACAAAAAAGCACCCAAACCCTGCAAAATCATTTTTTCCCTGGGAGCCGCTCCGGCAGAGGTGGGGGGTGGGGTGGGGGAAGGGTGAAGAGTGCCGAGAAGTCAGCACAGACGCTCAAGAATTTTCCTTCCTCCTCTCCTGAAGTTACAACGAAAAATAACGACAGTCAGTTCAGTCCGCGGCTCTCTGGCGTCTCAGCTTCAACCTCGTGCGACCAAGAGGGGGTTTCTTGTCCTGGGTCGGGGGAGAAGCGAGAGGACACGATCAGGCGAGATTCCCCTCGACCCAGGCCGCCTCTCCGGCTTCGGAAGCTGCGCGCTGCGTCCGGGGGCTCCTGCTCTCCGCCGGCGGGCGGCGGCAGCGGCTGCGATTCGCAGGCTCGAGATCCGTTGCCCCGAGATCCGCTGCCCGCGACTTACCTCCTGGCACCTCGACGCGCGAGGGTCAGGGGAGCTTTGCAAATAGCAGCAGGGACTGGATGCAAGGAGGTGGCCGCGAGAAGGCCAGAAGAGGAGAAAGGAGAGGAAGGAGCGGAGCCGCGGAGCCGGGCTGGCAGCCGCCGCGGGAGGAATCTGAGCGTGCGGCCGGCGCGGGGGGAGCGGAGGCCGCCGCGGAGGCGGCGGCGGCGGCAGCGCGGGAGGG
>LNAC01000172.1:923781-1051735 GCA_002007465.1 Ailurus styani
CCTCCCCCTCCCCCGGCCACTTCGCTAACTTGTGGCTGTTGTGATGCGTATTCCCGTAGATCCGAGCACCAGCCGGCGCTTCAGCCCTCCCTCCAGCAGCCTGCAGCCCGGCAAGATGAGCGACGTGAGCCCGGTGGTGGCTGCGCAACAGCAGCAACAGCAGCAGCAGCAGCAACAGCAGCAGCAGCAGCAACAGCAGCAGGAGGCGGCGGCGGCGGCAGCGGCGGCGGCGGCGGCAGCAGCGGCCGCCGTGCCTCGGGTGCGGCCGCCCCACGACAACCGCACCATGGTGGAGATCATCGCTGACCACCCGGCCGAGCTCGTCCGCACCGACAGCCCCAACTTCCTGTGCTCTGTGCTGCCCTCGCACTGGCGCTGCAACAAGACCCTGCCCGTGGCCTTCAAGGTAAGAAGCTGCGGCCGCCCCCCGCCCCCAACCGGGCGCCGCGGGACCTGCCCGCCGGCGTCTACACGCCCGCGGGGGCCGGGGCCCCGACGGCCTCCGAGGCCTCCTACCTTGGTGGCTCTGACCCGAGGGACCCCCCGACTGGCCCTCTTCCTCCGGATCCCTCGGCGGGCTCGGGACGCGGTGACCGCGAAGATCCTTCCCTCTCCCACCTGTGCCTGCAGTCAACCGCCTCGGCCCCTGACCCCTTTATCCTTTCATTACCCCTCAAGCCTCCCCGCCAGCGTTCTAACCCACTCCTCTGAGCGGCCTCCCCTCCCCCTAGGAGCCCCTCGGTGCCCAGTCTGGGCGCCGCCACCCCGGCTTATTCCACCCCGCCCCCATCCCCCCGGGGTGAGGAGCCCCGGCCTTCTCCCGCCGACCCCCGCGTCCTCCCGGCACCCGCCCTGCAGCGCGGGCTGCCGGCGCCACCCCTCCCCGGGGTCCCGCGCGCTCCTACCCTGTCCCCTGCCAGTCGGACGCCCCTCCGCCCGGCTTGGCGCCCCCCCCTCCAACCCGCCTGATCCTTGGCGGCCCCGGCCCCTCTCGGGCTCGGGGGCCAGTGTTCGTGGGGTGCCGGCGCCGAGCGTTAGCGTCCGGGGCGGGGCGCCGGCTGCGGCGCGTGGGCCGCAGGACCGGTGTCCCAGAGGGTCCCGGGCAAACCTAGGGACTCCGGGAGCGAGTGAGGGGGAGACAGCACGGGGGCGTCTGCTCGACTCGCAGCCCCGCGCCAGTTCCCGTTACCGGGAGGAAGGCGGGGCCGCCAGGGTCGCCTCTCGCCCCGAGGCGGGGGAGCCCCGCAGCCCCGGGCGCTGGACCCTGGAGTGCGGGAAGGTGGCTAGTAGAGGGGGCGGGGGGGGGGGGCGGNGAGTGCGGGAAGGTGGCTAGTAGAGGGGGCGGGGGCTCGGGCCGCCCCTGGGAGCCGGGACCCAGCTCCCCGCCTCGCCCCACCTGGGAGGGATAGCGAAAACCTGCGAAATGCCTTTGGCTCGCCCGCCTTGAAACAGAGGGTGAAAGTTTGAGGATTTCTCTTATGGGTACTTTTGAGGACTTGAGTCGCTAAGGGCCCTCCTGCTTCTGAGAAGTCGTGGGAGGCTCCGGCCGGTGGCCCGGGAGCGCAGGAGCGACCCCGAGGCCTGAGAGCGCTCCCCGCGCACCGCGGCCTCTTCCGCCCGCCCGCGCGGCCCGTTAGTTGGAGGGCGGGTGTCGGCCGCGGGAGCCGCAGGCAGCCGCCTGGCAGGTTGAGGGTGCAGGGTCTGGAGCCTCTCGCAGTAGCCGGATGGGTCTCCGTCGCGCGGTCTAGGTTTCCCGGGGCGGCCCTCGCCAGGGGGAGACGGGGAGCCCCCGGGGCTCGGCAGGCACTGGGCTGATGGGTTCCCGGGCAGACGGGTTCCCGGGCGGTCCGCACTCGCGGGACCGGACGCCGGGGATGGAGGGGGCGGTGAGCCAGACAGGGAGAAGAGCATTCCCGGGAAGACGCTTCCGGCCCTGTCTGGCCTCTGAACTGGTGAAGGTGGGCCTGGGTCCTCCGGGTCCTGCGATGTGTGGAGAGCAGGGTAAGCGAGGCCTCGCGAGGTAGGGGGAGGAGGGAGGAATCGTGCCAGTTCCTCCACTGTGGACCCCGGGGCCGAGCTCCTACAGGCCACTGGCAGTTGCCAATTGTGGATCACCCCCCACCCCACGCACCATTCAGGTTCCGTGTGTGGGTGGGGTGGAAAGAAAGAGGAGTCCAGGTCAATTAGAGCTGGTTATCTAGCTGGGTCTTGTATCAGAACAGAAATCAGAATGAATTGTTCAGGAAAGGGGATGTTGCATTCTGGGGCAGGTTTCATTTTGCAGTTGGTTCAAGAAGTGTGTGTGTGTGTGTGTATGCGTGTGTGTGTTTTAACCGTCCCATTTCTCCTTTTATCAACCACCCATTTTGTAGGTTAACGTTTTCCTCCTCGAAATATGAAAAGCTCAGAATGTATGTGAATTCTAGAAATTCGAATTTCCACACGAGAGCTATCTTTTACGACGTTCATCGTCCCTGGGCCCAGAATGTTGTAATTCGCCTTAAGCGAAGAGTATAAATTTGTTCCTTCCCTTCCCCCAAAAAACCCCTCAAAACACAAACAAAAAACCTGGATGAAAACAGCAAATACAAATATGTAGGTATTTTGTCTATAAAATGCCATGTCAGGCATTCCAAGTCAGGATATATGAAAATAAAAGGGTAGGTGCCTACGTTTTAAAAGATCTCATTTAGATGTTTGGTATTCTACATTATGTTTCCTCTGCTAAACTTGTTTAAGGTATAGCTGTCTCGAAGTATTCTCCTACATTTATGGTGCTGAATTGATTTTGAGCCTTGGTACTTCGGATAGAAATGACCTTTTTGGTGTAAAGATAGAATGCGGTGTCGTTTGAGCTATTTATTCTCAGATATTTTGGTTATCTTTAGGTTTTCTCATTACCACTCTTTTAAAATTATTTTGAAAATAAATTGTTTTTCTTGCTATTAATTATCCTTATTGTTAATTACAGAGCAGTTTTACTTTTAACCAGTGAACCAAACCATAGATTGTACATAGCCATATTAAATTAAGTATTTTAATTCATATTAATCAAAAAATAAATTGAGTTAATTTAAGACTTGATTCGCTGTGTCCTCCCACCCCCATACCTGTATTTAAGAAAATTCAGACAGATGGTGATAGCTGAGATCCGCTTAGTATATGAGTTTTGTCTCTGCTGAAAAAGATGTGTAGAGATTTGGAACATCTAGATTTTAACAGGATTTTTTATTGTTTTCATCTGAATGTTAGTAAAAGCAATCTCTCTTTACCTTTCTTTTGAGATAAAAGCCTGAGATCAGTAGACTTTCTACACCCTTGTAACATAATCAAATACATATGCAGTGGAGAAATAGTATGAAGAAGTCTCAGTTTTAGAAGTGGTGACCACAATTTGGATATCATATTTAGAGCCATGAACAAAGTAAGTTATAGTGTTGTTGGGTAGATAATAGGTAGGTAGATATGTTTAAAAACACAAACACACAGAACTTAATTGTTGAGAAATCTGGGATTCAAATCAATACAGTATTTATTGAGCCCATATTTTGTGTCTGTGACCCTGAACTCAGCATGGAAGAGCAACAGAAGTGAGTTTAATATAGTATTTTGAAGTGTTAGTTTAAAATAATGCTTCACAATGATATTGACAATGTATTATATTAAGACATAAGCAACGTATTAATGTTCTTCATCTGATCTTGTTTTGGGATTATACAAGAATACTTATAATCTGTTTATACTCGGCATGTAAAAATGGAAAAACAACGAGTATGTTTTAAAACATGCAAAGTTGTTTATTAGTATTATATTTTTAACAAAGTTCTGCAGTTTTGTAGTGTTCAGTCCTTCCAGGTGTCAAGGAAATGGAAATAAATATTTTTAACAATTCCTTTCAGGTGTATCTTACTGAAAGCTTAAAATAGTTAGGGGATACTATTAGAGGATCCCCATGCCCTTTCTGTCTTAGATAATTCTGTCTTAGATAATTCTCATAATTAGAAAGCAAAAAGCAATTTGCAATTTGCAAATTCAGTGCATTAGTTAATGGTCTGGTAGAAATAGGGAGAGAACATGTCAACTTCGCCTCCAGTAGCACCCTTGTAGTTAGGGGTCTGTCAGCATTTCTACCATGAAGCCTGGTGTTCAGGGTTTATAACTCAGTTGCTTTAAATAGCTTCAAGCTGAAACACTATGCAGAAATTTTAAGTCCAGATGTATATTTTAAAACTAAAAGTGGTCCAAGGCTATTGTGCTGTTTTAAGTTAGAGAACACTGGATTGTATATTTGCCAGTATCATATGTTTTTCTGGCAATGTTAAAGAAAGAAAACACATTTTTAGATATATGATCTATTACTCATAGTTAATTCTGTATGTTTGATGATACCTTTCAGTATTTGTCATGAGTAGGGTTTCAAAATGATGGAGCAATTTCTATTTGAAAATAATTTTTTTCAACATCACTGGCCATTTTCCTCTTCAAAAACAAGTATGCAACTGATAAATATTTGACATTAGTGAGTTGTGTTTTCCTAACGGATGTAATGATCAGGTTTTATGTTTTTTTGTCTTTTTGAATGTAATAATACCCAAAGAGAAACAGATTATTAAACTTATTAAAACCTTATTGAGCCTACTATGAATCGTTACGCAAAATTATGTAAATCACAATAGATTTCAGGTTGTGTGAGGACAGATACGTTTTTTGTGTTATGCCTTTAAGAGCAATGAAAATTAAAGTTAAAAATTTTAGGACTGAATATGTAAAAGGTAATTGAAACACACGATTTTAGGTGGAAAATAAGTATTTAAAAAATTTTAAGAAAAACTTATATTTGGAAAAAGATATGGTTAAGATAGCTTTCATTATATTCTCCCATTTGGCATTGCTGTTTGTCTCTTTTCAAAGTTCCAGAACATCCATTGTTAGATGATCTAAACCAGTTTGATACATGGCACATAAATTCCTGGCTTATATTGAAATAATTTCCATCAACTTATTCTTTGAATATATTTTTAAAATTGTAAAATGGTATTTTATATTGCATTTATTTTTTTCTCTACAATTCAGTTGGGTTTTCCTAAATTCGAAGATAAATTCTAAAAATTAACTGTAGCATTTGTGAAACTTTTTAATAGTTTATTTGAAGTTATCTTTAGATAATTACCTTAGGAATACAATTTTCCCTTTTTATAATTGCTCCCTTACATCTTTTTATTCCAAAGAAAGATTTGAGCAGATTTTATCTTGAAAAAGAATTATATTCCAATTTTGCTGCAAGTACAATGTGCCAAATGATATTGGTCTGTACGAGTAATTGATTGGTTAAAATTAGACTTCTGTCCATGGAAATGTCAAAGGCAATTTTAATTTCCATACAATAAGACCACAAAAACAATTTTAAGGGTCTGAGCTAATTCTGTATTGCTGCTCTTTTAGGGTAATTCACAGATTTAGTCATAAGGAGTCTCATACAAAATTTCAGTAGTTTCTAGGGTTAAGTGTCCTTTTACTTTATTCTGTACAAGCTATGTATCATGTGATTTAAATGGTAGCTCTAGTGAGGTGTGCTAAATAAAGGAACTTCTTTCTCTGTTCTGAAATGTTAGGACACAAAATTACTTCCCTCTTCTCCCTGAAGTTTCTTGAATTGGTAAACTTTATATTTTAAAAACACCTAGAAATGTAATTGTTAAGGTTTCATCACAAACTGTTCTTTGCAGAATGGAATTTTAGTTTTGGGTGGTATGGAAACAACTTTTCATGTGCGCTTGCTCCTAACTAGTTAAAAGAACGATTTTTGACTCTTCTCTACCCCTTAAAATGTTTTCCATTGCTTGGGTTTGGTACAGATGAAATGTGTAAAAATTTCTTGATTCTTTTGGTTTTCTTTTAGATAAACACATTGAGACTCTCCAAGGGAAACTTTTTAGCTTCAGAGATCTATTTTTTTGTAAACCCTCTGACTTATAATTATACTTCTGATTGGTATAAAATCAAATACAGTACTCCCTCCCTCTTTTCCTCAGAAAAACATTAGGCATTTGATTTGGTAGAGTGAATAGTAGAAAAAACCCAGTATATTTAGCCATTAAAATAGAGTTCAGCCATAACAGGAAAAGTTGTCACCACATTCTGTGAGCATTTCATTTTTAGGCCAAGTTCTAAACCTCCTAGAAGACTCACACAATTTGTGATTACCTATTTGTTTTGTTATTAAGTGTAATACGTAAAGCATACCAATATTTAACATGGTCATTATTCTGTTGCTGAAGCAAAGAAAAGTGGATTGTGTATTTCACTCTTAGGGATCTTTTCTTTCATATTTTCCCATATTGAATCAATTTTCCTTTTCTTCTAACTAAAAAAAATCCATTATGTTAAAAATATGCAGTAAAATAATAATGTCCCAGAGCTCTTGAAAATCTTTATATTGGGACAGATTTCTTTATTTTTTTTTTAATTTAGCCAGACAGAAGTGAAACCCATCAGCAGTCATCCTTTATCTCTCAACAACACCAAAAAACATCTCAAGACATGAAGTAAAGAATTGAATGTTCAATTGAACCCTTTCAGGATGCTTATAAGTTAAAGCCCATGTTTAGCACACAGCAGACTTGGAACCGAAGTTAGGCTCCTCATCTTACAAAAAAATACATCATTGTAATTACACTCTACTTCTACAGTATCTTCTACATTATATAGACTTAAAAAAATTATTTCCAATTTATATTGGAAAACTGTGGTTCCTGGAGATGAAGTTATTTGTGTGACATCATAGCAGATGTAAAAAAGAGGTGGGGAAAAAAGAGGGGCCTCTTAATTTTTGGTACATTCATTTTCTTCTGAGCAGTACAAACTTCTCTGCCTTCGTTAATATGCTTACTGGTTCCATCTTTACTTTGATATCAAAAGCCACACGGCAGGTGCTAAAACACAATATCCTGAATATAAAAAAAGGTCAGACTTTCAGATGCACACTGGCCAAACGTGGTCAATTATTTCAGTGTTTTCAAATGTTCCCTTTTTTGGCCTTGTGAATTTGAAAAATTAAAAAGCATATTGTCTCCAGTAGGAGTACGACGTTACCTCTATTTAGGAGCCCCTTGAGGCACTAGATCAAGTATGCAGGGAGGAAATCATGTTCTCCAGGGATTTGCCCTTGACCTGGGAGACTTCTCAGATTGAATAGAGTCACCGGTAAGACAGTCGGCAATTCCCTCTTGTCTGAGACAGAAAAAGTTGTCAGAAACTTAGTTTGGTGCAAGAGCATGTTGCTCTTACAGAGGGATGCTGACTCAGCCTTTAACAGGTTCTCTCCCTTGGACTTTTAGCTGGTAGCCCTGCAGACTATTGGCTGTGGGAGGCGTTGCTCTTTATGGAGCTCTTTTATCTATTTATTTCAAAATTATTTATTAAACACTTTCTACGTGCTAGGTACTGTTTGGGCAGTGGGTATATGGTGGTAAGCAAGACCAGTGAAGGCCAATCTAATATAATCTAGTCTCCTAGGAGTAAGTCTCATAACGTTGGACTACTGTGTCAAAAGCAGTAGATGGATCACTAATATATGTGTATGGAAATGAGGATCATTTGAGTATAGTGGGGTGTTAGGGAAGTGAGTTCTGTGAGGAAGGCTGTAGGATTTTGAGCTGAATAACAAAGTGCTAGAGCAGGCATGGAACTGAGAAACAGCATAAGAGAAAAGCCAGGGCAAAAAAAATATCGACAATTTTTTTTAAAAGATTTTATTTATTTATTTGACAGAGAGAGAGATCACAAGTAGGCTGAGAGGCAGGCAGAGAGAGAGGAGGAGGCAGGGTCCCTGTTGAGCATGGAGCCTGATGCGGGCCTCGATCCCAGGACCCTGAGATCATGACCTGAGCTGAAGGCAGAGGCTTTAACCCACTGAGCCCCAGGCGCCCCTATCGACGATTTTTTTGTGTGGTTGGTGGTTTACTTGCCTGGAACAGAGGCTATGTGGTAGAGGAGGGCTGGGGTGGGGGTCATGAGTGGGGAAAACTCAGCCCTCAAGCATAGTTAGTGTCTGTTTTATCACACTATAAAAACTTGCTTTAACGAGAGTATGTACAAATTGTGTTGGGAGTCTGGAATCAGATGCTTAGGTCTGCCTCATGGAAATCTCGACAGAGGAGAGAGCAGCCCTAGGCTGTAGGAGAAGAAGGATCCATGGATTATTGGCCAGACAGGCAAGAGCATGTGGGTGTTATTATCAGCAGTGGGCTACTCTCACTGGAACCATTGCTTAGTCACCACAAGGGCATCTGGAAGCGGAATGAGGAAGAGATGGAAATAATCTGAATATAGGATCCTGGAAGTTAGTTGAGAAAAATGATATGATCTAGAATGGATCAAGAATAGTGTGTCTGTGTGACCATGCGGCTTCTGAGCCAACATTCCCTCACCAGCCTTCTTGTGAAACAGAGGTATCAATTTGCAGGTCAGCTGACCTTGGTTAAAAGTGTGACCCCTAGCCTTGGGACAGTGAAAATGTTTGTGGACCTCAGAGACTGATTCTCTGGATCCTTACTTGACTGAGTTAATCTGCCGTGGGTTAGCTGTTGAAGATTCAGGAGGCAACGGCGTCATTTCAAAATGGCAGATGGGACCAGACAGAATCAAGTTTGGCCAAGGGAATATTTTTTTATCTCTACCACTCATTGGTCAGTGACCATTTTCAGCCTGTTCTGTACCTTGATTCTGCACCTAGACTTTAAGTTTCTCAAGGGCTTTGTGTATATCCCACTGCAGGGTGGGCCTTCAGTAATGATTTGCAGTGTGATTAAAAGCCGAGTACGTAGCCCAAAGTAGGGAGATGAAATGTAGTGCTGGATACCGCACCATATTGAAGCTTCCATATCATCAGGAACTCTAAGATTTCACCTCAGTGTCTTCTCCCATAGACCTGACCAGACTTTCTTTTTTCAGCCTGTGATCTGGGTGAAACCACACCTCAGGGGCTCTCCAGGCTGCAGACAGGCGGTGCCTTAATATGTACGATGCAATCTGCAGATGGAGTATCAGCGTTCCTTCTGTGGCATAATTCCTACGGACAACCTAACATGGGGATTTAATAAAAATGTACATGCATTGTGTGAGGATTCCAACAACAAATGAAGGAAACTTTTGCCTGTCTTTGAAATGGGTGGACCCTGAAACATGGGTCTGTTTGAAGTGGCATCCTGACCCATATGCAGATGCTTCCTTCCTATCCGCCATGACTGGACTGAGCAATGAATCCTGATAAGACACATCATTTGCAATGGGAATATATTCTCAGAGTCTAAGCTTTTCTGATGTGCCATTATTGCTGCTGTGTTTCCTGTTTTATGTAGGTGGTAGCCCTTGGAGAGGTACCAGATGGGACTGTGGTTACTGTCATGGCGGGTAACGATGAAAATTATTCTGCTGAGCTCCGAAATGCCTCTGCTGTTATGAAAAACCAAGTAGCAAGGTTCAACGATCTGAGATTTGTGGGCCGGAGTGGAAGAGGTAGGTCTCTGGTTTTTAATATTGATCGTGGAATAAACACATCAGGATCTCCTGATGAAATGTAGGCTAGTCTGTATACAAATCAGCACCTTCTTGTACTGAACAGAATTGCTGAAGGTTTTATTTAAATATGTCCAGATGAAGTTGAGTGTTTTTCTGAGTGCTCAGGCCTTTTTCATTTGTTTTATGATATTGAAAATTCAAACAGTGTTTTCAGAAGGACTAGTCCCTAATTTCACTGGGCGTGAGCACATAAGGTGGAGAGAACAGTTGGGGGTTCAAGTTCTGAATTATGAGGAGCCAAATAACTGAGTAAATTGAGTGGCAACGAGGAAAGAAAAAGGAAAGCATTGGATCAATTTCCTGATAATATCAATTTTGCTCTAAGTTGTAGCAAGGCAGCCAGCATAACGTTCTTCACTTAGCACATAGGTTACCTCTGTATGATTTAAGTTACTCTTGTAATAAGAATCTATTTTAAAAAATCATAGTTTTTTACAGAAGGCTTCTTATTTGAATCAGGGAATGATGTGTTACCTATGTTACAATGACTATATAGAGTGGTCTAGACAGATGAGTGATTAAGACTCCAAATAATTTCCACATTATTTGAGGGTCTCCCCCACCTGCATCCATATTCAAATATTGGGAGTCCTTAAAAATATCATAAAACAGAAAATAATTTCTTTTAGGGTTTTCATAGCTGTTTCATAAAGGGGATTAATTTTTTTTTTAAAAAAAGTCTCTAAGGAAACCAGTATTTTGGCTTTTATTTACTTTCCTGTGGAGAGACTTTTAATGCTCCTTCACAAGAAGTATGATGCTCATTTATGTATTTATTGAATCTAATATTTCCATTTTAAGTGTCTCGATAAGAAGAGAGAAAATAGATCACTTTAGGATGGAGGTGAAATAAATTAGAATGACCTATGGAATGACTTCTACCCAGGTTTGAATTAGGAAATGAGAAGCATCAATTTTTAAACCATGTCCGATAATTGCTCTTTAGTTTGGATCAGATGTCATATTATTACCATTGTAAAAACTTGATAAAGGAAATTCAAGCAAGGCTGTTTCCGATGAGTAGTTTTAGTTTACTTTCTAGGAACAGGGCCAAGAAGCTGTACTTTTTAACTTAAAAAAAATGATGCATGTTAATGAGATACTGTCACTGAAAGGTTGTTTGAAATAAAATGAGGCTCAGAGCCTCTGGTAGACTCAAAACTAAAGGGGTTATCTCTGCATCAGATTTAGTTTACTTTCATTAAAAGGAAAAAAGACACATCCTATCTCACTGTTGACTGATTAGGTGTGAAGTGTGTGCATTCTTTTTTTTTTTTCCTTCCTTTTTCTTTTTCTTTCTTTTTTTTTTTTTTCTGTTACTGGTGCAGGTTCACAGTACAATTAAAGTTTCTCTTTTATTCTGGTAGGACTCAAGAAACATTTGAACAGGATGATTTACCTGCATGCTCTGAATTACATCTTTCTTCTTATGTGACAGTATTTTGTTTTTAATTGGAGTAATGAATTTCAGTATTTAGAAGACTGGACACTACCTTACAGAGTCAAGCTAGTGTTTCCATTTACCTTGCTTTTGTATTATATAGATGCTGCATAACTTTTCTCTGATCAATTTGAGTAGAAACTATGGCAAAGTGATAGTGTACTTTGTAAACCCTCAACATATTTATTTAAGAAACTTCAAAGAGAAACAAAGGGTGTGCACTGTTTTACTATATTGGCTTTCTGAGTTTTGGCTGGTTTCCCAAATAGCAATTTTTATATTTAAAAAAAAAAAGACAGACTTAACTGCTTGCAGACTTTTCACGCATGGAAGATGAAGAAAGCTTCTTTTGATGAAGTGTAATTATGTCCAAACAGAGCTGACCCCCTCCCCCTATATTTCTTATGATCTTAACTGAAGAAAGTAGGATTTTTCCTTTGAAGCAGCCGGGACTTGGTGGAGGATCTGAAATGCTACAGTCTGCTGCCAGAGGCAGGATGGAGAAATTGGTCCAGACTTGTCTTCGAGACTTAGATTGGGGGTGGGGGGAGTGGGTGGAGAGAGAGAAAAAAATTGATTTATTGCTAATAATAGATTTTTATATCGTGACATTAATGTTATATGAAAGGAAACAGTCATATCAAACTGAAATGAAGAGGACAAAAGGACAGAGAACAGTGATAAGAGATACCATACTTTGGGGGTGGGGGGAAGGTCAGCTTTTCAGTGGCAGGAAACCCTTTAACCCGTCTGGGTACCTGACCTGCTTTCTAAAAAAATACTCCTTCCAGCTTCCTCTCTGATTTTTACACTTCTACTTTTCTCTTAAGTTATGAAGTCTGGATCATCACATTGCTATCATTGTACTTTCCCCCCCAGCTATTTACAATTTTCTATTTTGAGAAGCATGAAAAATACAGAGTACAAAGTTTCTCAAATGTGAACACTTTTTCTTTTCAGTGGTAGAAAGATAAATTCTCAGAAATTGAAAAACAGTTTTAGATGTATAAAGGAGTTACTTCACTACTTACGTTGTCATTATGGGTTATCTGATGACTTTGAAAGTGCTTTGAATTAAAAGTAGAGCATCCGTGAAACTTGCATCAAGTTAGGAGTGGCTTATGTTTTTTAGTTGTTTTTCCCCCCTTTTTTCTCCTTTGCATTTTATTTATTTATTTATTTTTAAAAGATTTTATTTATTTGTCAGAGAGAGAGAGAGAGAGAGAGAGAGAGAGAGAGAGAGAGCGCAAGCAGGCAGAGTGGCAAGCAGAGGCAGAGGGAAAAGCAGGCTCCTTGCGGAGCAGGGAGCCTGATGTGGGACTTGATCCCAGGACCCTGGGATCATGACCTGAGCCAAAGGCAGCTGCTTCACCAACTGAGGCACCCAGGCATCCCTCTCCTTTGCATTTTAAACAGAAGTATTTGTTTGCTATTTCAGCAGAAATATTTGGTCCTTGAGTTTTCTTGCTGTGTTTCCTCACTTTTACATCAAACAGGCTGCTTGTGGCCTACAAGCAGTTTGAAGCACCTACACTGTACAGAGCATGGTGCTTTATCAATCCAAGATACAATCCTTCCTGTTAGTCTTATCCTATGGACTGTTCCTGATAGCCTCTTGAGCTAGGTTAGAATTGTCTTTCAATGACAGTTCCTGTATTTATCTCAGAGAATATATGACTCCAGGACATATTTTGGAACTAGTTCCTAGCTGAAGCCAAGGATGATATAATTAGTTGTCATTAGTGTCTGCTAGCTCCCTCAGTAGGAGCCAGCATTTTTATCACTTATGGAAAGTAGCAAACGGTGGAATTTAGACAACGTTTTTTTTTTTAAATTTTTTAAAAACACTTTAAGTAAATCATGAGTACTCACAGAAACATTTGTCTTAGGAGATGTGTTATTATTTATGAGGTGAAAAACCAATTGTTTAGTTGGGTGGTAGTTTCTGGAAGTTTCTTGAACATTATGTTCATGTTCCTTCCAAAGGGGCAGTAAGAGGTAGAGGGAACCTCTTTAAATTTTATTTTAGTTGTCAAAATACATCTTGATCTTCAGGATTTGATTTTAGAAGATTGCAGTCATACTTCAAGTACTAGTTTCCTCTCCCCCAAACCTACCTCTTTTAAAAAAATTTTTTTGCTGGTTCTGCTTTGAACATTTAGGTGCTTTATACTTACAGGGTAAATTTTATATTGGCTTTTGTTCTTACACAAGGTGTTTGAATTTGGGAGAAGCGTTGATGACTTTTAATATCCGAAGGAAGATGTGAAGGTCTCAAATAGAAATATTCTCAGAACTGTTTTCGATAAGTTCACGAGTCTAAATAACACTAGCAGGTTATTTAGACTCATTAAGGACAAGTGAGACATACACATCCTTGCTTTGTTAAGATTTGTGCCAAGGATGACAGCTGCCTTGCTAACCACCCTTGCAGAGATGCAGTCCTGGCTCACAGACCACTGATCTGGCCCAGAATGGCGTCATGTATGGTTTAATCTCACTTCACTTTCAATCTAGGCGTTCAGCCCATTCATTTCCCTGGATCTCTGCATTGTTTTGAGGTCTCGATCTGGATCTGGTGGCTTCCTATTCAGCTTTCTGATCTTCAATTCTGTACACTTGGAGATTTTTGTAACTAGTTCAGACTGCTAGCTGCCTTTCTCTTCCAGTTAGCCCTAATGTTTATAATAAATCCTCTGGTTCCTAACCAGACAATTGCATTTCTTTAAACCCATGTAACATTCAGTCTATAATGGATGAAATATGACCTATCAGTGACACTTTAAAAATAGCTGCTTTCATCATCCTGGCGAGATACTACCTTAGTGGATTTATATCTACTGCTTCTTGGTCTTACAGAGCTGATTGGGACGCATGTAGAAATAAATTATCTGTTAATTTTTTAAAATGTTCTCTGACAAAGTTTAAAAGAAGAGCACTCACTTTAAGGCCTGGAAGACCTGGGTTCAGACCCTGATTTTTTCCTCTTATTAGTTGTGTGGGTGGAATTACTAAGCCTCTTTGGGCTTTGGTTTCCTCATTTGTGAACTGCAGGTGATGAGGTTAAATGGAGAGGACTAGATGAGACAATTTGTGTGAAGTGACTGACAGTTAGTAGTTTTCTAATCAATATTCAACTTTCCCTGTCTTCTCCCGTCCCCCACTTCTGTCTTGTCTTTTTTCTTTTCTCTTCCCCCCCCCTTTTTTTTTAAATATTGGCCATGGAAAAGTATATCCAAAGAGACTTAAAACTATATATACTGGGTAACAAATGATGTGTGCCTTAAACATATTTTAGGAACTTACATGGTCGGGGTTGAAAAGAAAACCCATTCACTAGATTTGACAGCCAAAGACCTGTTCTACATTAAGCCTTGTGTAGAACCTGTTCCACATTAAGCTTTGAAAAGATTGCATTAAACTCTGCATTGCTACATATTGTTTAAGATTTGCGTTTTGATTTAATACCCTCAAGCTTTCAGTAAAGGGAAAAAACAGTCTCTGACCAAAAAAACAAAGCAAAACAAAACGAGCTGTTTCAAGGTCTGGTACAGGAGCAGGCCAAGTGCACACTCTGGTCCGAGATTGCCACGAAGGTTTTATTGAGTCACTGTTTCACGCCCACCTTTTCCTGTCTTGTAACAGTTTGCAGTTTTGACTATCTGACATGACTAACCGTTGCAAATCTAACTGATTACAACTGTCAGTGAGTCTGTGTAGCAGAGTCTGGGATCTTCTCTTGGAGAAGGCGAACATCTGAGTCTGCTCCCAAACTTCTCCCTGTCTTCTTTCCCCCCACCTCTATTCATCACCTTTAGCTCGTCAATTTGAAACATCAGATGTCCTGTTTCAGTGAAGCGCACCCTCAGCTAAAAGCAGCAATTCCTACTTACGTTGGGAGATGTCGTGTACATTTAGCAAAAAAGAAGTCATTGTCAGGGAGTTAGTTCAGGATTTAACAGCAAGGTTGTATGTCAGGGCAGGGGTGGGCAGGGAGGAGAAAAGCTCTGTTCCAGTAATGATGAAATCATCATACCACAGGCACATTAAGGCAGGACAGGAGACACCGGCTCCTGTTAAAATGATTCCCATAAGAAACTTCCTCTTTCATCTTCTTATTGTAGTGCAGTTAAGTAAATGAAATGCTAAAGCCATGTGAAGTAAATAACATAATCAACAGTGATTTACTATTGTTCTCTCATGGGGTCATGACCTAATCCTAAATAAAGACTTCTAAAATTGTCTGTGTTTGGATGTGTTCCTGATGTTGGAGAGGACTGGAAGGAAGAGAATCCTCCTCAAGTGGGCCGGCGGTTTTGTTTTCATTACCACTACTTGCTACTGAGCTGCTTTTTTTGGGAGTCGGAGCCCTCTTGTAGAGCACTGCTGTGAAGACAATCCGGATACTCAACAAGTTTAATTCCTCCCTAAAGTGGCCATCAGAGGCTTTCTCACTGAGCATAAAGAGCCCTGTCTCTTGTCTTTGTTTCATTACCTCCTCAGAGACGCTCGAGTGCAATCTGGACGTCTGTGCTGTTCTCTTACCCCTGGTACTGTCTTTTTATATTCACTGTGGATTTTCCCCTTTTACATCTGCAGGCAAGAGTTTCACCTTGACCATAACTGTCTTCACAAATCCTCCCCAAGTAGCCACCTATCACAGAGCTATTAAAGTTACAGTGGACGGACCCCGGGAACCCAGAAGTAAGTACTCACCTTCCTATTGGAAACGGCAAACAGAGTATGTGGCGACCCTATGAGGAATGTGTCCCCCAAGCAGTTAGGACTACTTTCATGTAAATGGTTTCTTTGCCAAGTTTGCTCTCTCCATGTATTTTGACGAGGGACAGTTAGCAGAAGTTCACAGTTAGTAGAAGATCAAATTACACTTGTAACTTTGCCACAAAATTGCTAAGGCTTACCTAACTTGGGGGACACGAGTGGAGAATTACTCAGTCACTGTAAGTCCCGGCTAAGGCATTCTGCTCATCCGCTGTACCCAATAGACAGGGCCGAACAGACCCGTGAGAGCTGAGGAGGAAAACAACAGACTGCAAAATCTTGAGCTTAGTCAAAAAGCATTTGCGTGTGTTTCCCATGGTCTAAGAATGTGTTTTAACTTTTTAGCTCGCCCACTCAATTCCCTTTATAAAGAGCACACTGCTTAATTACAAAGAATTTATTTGCAAATGATAACTTGCTTGATTGTTACAACACTGTTGTTTGGTCATGTTCTAGTAATTGTTATAGATAGTTTCTTTTAACAGATAGAGTCAAACCAGGTCTAAATCCGCCTTGGTGTGTTTGTCTGTCTGGGCATCCAGAAGTTTGATCGGGCATTCGCTTAAGAAAGTACACATAATCCATTTGGGCCAATATACATTTTCCTCCTAAATCTAAATTGAGGCAGGTTTTTCTCCCTACCCCCACCCCCCCCAAAACTGATTTGATCAAAGTTGGTACAGCAGCATTTAACTGCATTTAGGGATTAAAGATTATTTGATATATATGACATGAAAACTAATGTGCCAATGGAAACATATTGAACTCTGTCTTTGAGGAGTGAATACATCAGAGTCCCAGCCATTGGGTTTAGAGTGTTTAATTTGGTTTGTGGTAGAGGGACAGCTAGCAGAAATATTTGTTATACAATGATAAACCTCCCTGGACAGTGAGAGTGACTTGTCTTCCCCTAAAACTAAGAGAAAAGGACTGATCAAGTTTTCCCCTCTCTAAGTAGCACGTCTTTTAGCAGCGGGAACGTAGGGTGCCTTCGGTTCCTCTTGCTGCTGTCTCTTTTCACCAAGGCTCACTACTTGTCGGAACTAGGGAGGTTTCCTGCCTCAAAAGCCAGTCTTTGAAGTTTTTCTTTTCTCCTCCTTTCATGTGTATGGCTTCTTCTAGGTTCCCAGTGTTGGGTCAGTGCTGGCTCCGTTCAGGTTGAGAATGTTCTGTTAGGCGGTTACCACAGACGTGTCTCTGGTCACCCTGAGTCTCTGGTCATAAGAACCAGTGGTTATGCAGTGCATATTGCCTAGAACAGGACAGGACTGTCTTGTCTGGTGTGGGGCTTTGGCTGACGTTCCTGAACTGCCATGAGGAGGGGAAGACGCCTTGCGATGGCAGCCACATGTTATCTAATTAGCCCTTGAGTTCCTGAAAAGGCAGGGACATCCACTTCAGTCATGTGTAAAGCAGGACAGTAGTCTTTTAACATTTAGCACTACTAATACTTATCTTTTAAAGATGTTTCCTGCCGATCTCAGCAGCTTTTCTCACTTCTTGGAAAAACCATTATTTGTGTGTGTGTGTGTGTGTGTGTGTGTGTGTGTGTGTGTGTGTGTGCACGTGTGTGCACGGGCCTCTGTTTGTGTATATGTGTGTATACTCAAGAGTTGATGTTCAAAAGTTGGTGGTTGTGAGAGGAAACAGGGAAGGGTGGGTGGGTGCTGCCCCATTTTGAAAGGGGTGACAGAAGGTGAGGAAACGGGGTAGCTTTGGGAAAGTCACTTCTCTCTCTGGTGAAGATACCATTACCTGATTCCCAAGAGGTTATTGGCAGAATTAACTGGTTGATAGGCTTGCTGCCCGGTAAAGGGTCCAGGGTTGAGGGGCAGATGGTGTATATGTGACCTGAGTTCAGGCTCTGGGTGCTGAGGGTGGGAGGGGGAGCAGATGCAGATCCTGACTGTCAGACCACTGAGTAATAACATTTTTCAAGGATCAGAAATGTGCGTGACAACGTGATGTCATTTCTCGGACATCATGAGGGAGCATGCCAAACTCAGTGCCTGCACACAAGGATGGGTACGGTATCAGTAACATCTTAATCCTATAACCTTGGGTCTCTATGCCGGATTATTTATTGCCTTCTGCTCTGCTCTTGGCTGACTTGAGCATGGAGAGCATAGCACTCTTCTCAGCATTGTTCTTTAAATTTTCACATCCCAGGTGTGAAAAATGCCCTGCATTTTCCATTTTCTTCAACTCTAATAGGATTTGGAATGACTGGTGCATATATAATGTTAAATGGGGAATCCTCCAGAATGTGGGTTGGCAAAGTTTTTCTATGAAGTGCCAAATAGGAAATAAGTTCTGCTTTGTGGGCTATATCTTCCCTGTCACAAGGACTCAACTCTGGCAGTGTAGCTCAAAACCAGCCTCAGCCAATACATAAACGAATGGCTGGGGCTGTATTTCAATAAATCTTTATTTACAAGAACATGTGGTGGGTCTGATCTGGCATCTAAGTTGCAATTTACCAACCCTTGCTCTAGATTTCAAAGATGGCTTATGTTATTAATTCTTCAATAGATGGCTTATGTTATTAATTCTTGACAGTAGGGCTTTAGAAAAAGTCTTTCCTGATGGGAGAGAAAAAGACAATGCAATTGTTTTAGCCTTCTCTCCAGTGAAATTATAATTCCTCAAATGGTGGTTGTCCTAGAAATAGTATCCATCTGTTTATTATTGTAATGGTTTGATGGAGTTGAAGATTTTATACCATTGAATCCCATTAATAGAATTTCACTCCTTCCTCCAGAGATCAGAATATATATTGAAAAGGCTACTTTTGGTAGGTTAGCTATTTGGACAAGGACAAGTTCTGGGTTAACTGGTTGGGTCTTTATTCAGCCTCATGTAGTGATTAATGGTGTGGGCTTCGGTGTCTGACTGTCTGGATTGAAATCCCAGCTCCATCACCGACTAACTAGTTTAGCTGTATGGTGGTTGGCCAGTCACTGACTTTGGTTTGCCTCAACTTTCTCATCATTTAGAGTGAGAATAACAACGGTATTTTCCTCATCGGTTGCTGCAAAGATGTTAAATGATGTAACATACATAAAATATGTAACACAGAGACTGTCATGTAGTAAGTGCTCATTAAGTCTGAGTTGTTACTACGTCAGTTCTCTTCAGTGTCAGGAGTTTGCTGTAGAGTTTTGCTTCTCATACGTTTCCAGGAAATAGATACCATCTAGACTCTGCTCCCTCGCGTGTAATTTTTTTTTTCTTGCAGACGGTTTTACTAATTTCTGCTCATTAGTAAATGACACTAATAAGTGTTATAAACTGTGCCTTGAGCAGGTAGTCCTGCTGCCTGGGGACAGCTGTGCGGAGGTGATGGTAAACATAATTTGTTGGCAGCCAAAAGTCCGAAAGAGGATACCATGGCTCGAGTGCCCCCCTCTGAGGCCCTGCTTATCAGCACATCTGCCGAGACTTGCTTTTCACTCAAAAATCAGAGAGGTTTCATCCTTCTGTGTTCTCTGTCTCTGGCAGCTGAACCGGTGCTGTCACATCACAAACAACTTCTCTCCTTAATATACACATCTGGCGTTGGCAGTTGGACGAACTTCATAAGAGCACATGATCATCACTCATTACAAGATTAAAAAGTACCCCATGGCATCATTGATGTTTTTTCACTTTGATCTTTTGCAGTTGTGATTCATCTCAGTTATAAAACTTCCCTTGAAAGGAACATAGCCGATGACTTATTAGAACCTTCATCTTAAGTAGCGTAAACATGAAAACGGTGCACATCTTTACAAAATGCCATTTGTTTTCTTTGCCAGCTTATCATTTTAAGACATGACATCATACCTAAGATCCCAAATTTGTAAGTCTTGTGTTTAGGCAAGGCGTTTTGACCTTCTGTTGGCAAGTGAGCTAGAACGACCGCCGTATGTTTGCCAGCAGGAGAAGTCGGCTGAGCAGCGGCAGCTACGGTAATGCATTTGGATGCCTGAGTCTTTCAAACATCAGTTTCTATTAGGATCCTTTGTTCCATGTGTGCCCTTGGTTCCCACTGCTGTCTGATTGAGAGAATTTCTACAGGAAGGTGAAAACTTGGTTAGCAATGTCGGAGTCGTGGTTCTGAGTTAGGGAAGAGGGCTGATGGAAAAGGTATTACTGGCCGCGCAGAGGATGGAAAAAATAAATCGCTGTACACAGTCAGGATCCCTTTAATTCTCTTGCTGTTTTTTCAGTTACCTATTGCTGAATAACACACCATCCCAAAACATCATGGCTCCAAACAACAACCAGTTGTTTATTCCTTGGGATTCGGTGGACTGCCCAGGGTTCATCTGGGTAGGTTTTCTGAGGCCTTGCTTGGGGTCTTTCGTGTGGCTGCAGGAAGATGGCGGCTAGTGCTGGAACATCGGTGATGGGTCTGTTGCCTTGGTGGGATGACCAGAAGGTTGGGCTTGGCTGGAATGATGGGACAGCTGGGCCTTTCTCCCTCTCCCTGTGGTCCCAGAGCTCCCCCTCCACATGGCTTCTCCATGTGGTCTCTCCAGCACAGTGTGACTTCTTCCATGGCAGGTCAGGGCTCCCAAAGGCACAAGAGTGGGAGCTCTTAGGCCTTTCTAAGCCTTCTTAAGACTCAGAACTGCCATGGAGTTTCTTCCTTCACATACTATTAGTTAGAGCAAGATATAGCTTAGCCTAGATTGCAGGGGAGAAATCCCATAAAGACACGAGTGATGGGGGCAGTGGTTCATTGACCTCACCAACTCCATCAAATTCCGTAAGTGTTTAGATGGCAAATGTCATTGTTGCCACGGGACATAATGATATTTTTGAGGTATCCTCTTCTGAAAGATCTCTCGACTTTCTAATCTGGAGAACATTTGAAGTTCTGCAAGGTTTCCTGTCACAGTTTACAGGAGGTGTGCAACACTCAAGGCGAGTGGGAAAAATGAGGCTAGGGGTCAGGCTTGGCCACAGTACTGTGATGCCTTATTTTCAAGGGAGGAGGTAGTTCAAGTCCTGTCAGCTTCTTACCAGAGTTTTAAGGAGAGAGCTAAGTCTCCAACCCAGGCCCTCTAGTTCTATTAATTCACAATCGCAAAGACCTTCTTCCCTGCTAAGATCTATTCAAGAACCCAACCATCAAAATCACAAATGCTTTACCTGCTTTCCCACCTACCCCAGTTTCTTTAAAACAAGACAAAACAAAACAATAAAACTCTGCAAGGTGACTCCCAAGTTTTAATTATAGTAGCTTCCTTCCAAATTGAAGATATTTGGTAATTATCAGATCAATTAAGGGTGAATGTTACCTTGGGGTGCTTGGTATTAGCAGGTCAAATCAAGGTGTGCTGGATCAATATTCGTATGAGAGAAGAACGTTTGCTGTTTGAACAGAAGGAGGTTATTAGCTTGGCCTGGCAACTTGGCCAGTCTATAGCAGAAGTATTTTATAAATCCTCAGGTGGACGAGCCTGGAGGTTTTATAGTTTATATCACCTAGCTTTGGAAGGTCTTATTTGCCAGCACATCTGTGAACCTGATAACCTAACTAACAACACGCATGAGTGGGTATCTAAGAGTTTTTGCATGCTGTGCCCTAGGGAAGTAATCACAGCTACTCTTTAAGGAGAGACCAAAGCTGTCATCTGTGTACTTACGGCTGGGACACTGCTGTTCACTGTTGACCAGCTAGTTACCTGTCCTGACCCAGTGGGAGAAGGAAGAAGCTCGGTCTCTTCTTTCCTGTTGACCGAACTCCTTTCCTGCAACGCTGCCCTGGTTGGCTGCATTTTTTTTTTAAAAAAGGTTCTATTTATTTATTTATTTGAGAAAGAGAGAGAGAGAGAGAGAGAGAGAGAGAGAGAGAGAGAGAGAGAGCAGGAGCACACGCCTCAGCAGGGGGAGGGTCAGAGGAAACGGGAGAGAATCTCAAGCAGACTCTGCATTGAGTATGGAGCCCATCTTGAGGTTCGATCTCAGGACCCTGAGATCATGACCTGAGATCATGACCTCAGCCAACATCAAGAGTCAGATGCTTAACTGAGCCATCCAGGAGTCCCCCCTGCTTGGCTGCATTTTGACCTGAGTAGGAGCTGGCACTTAGGTGAGGGAAGAGGCTGTCTGGAAGTGCAAGGTGATGTTTGTATTCCTCGCCACTGCCTTAACCCCCCACCAGGCTCGCTCAGCTCATCAGGCTGAGGTCCTCAGCCAAACTGGTTTCTTTTCCTGCTTGCACCTTCTCATCTGGCCATCACACATTTGTAATTCTTCAGAGACTTTGTTATTCCATGTTCTTAAGGTACTTCCAGCTGCAGAAATTTTACCTTAGGAACTTAAGGTAAGAGGCTGAAACAAAGCAGGATGGTCTGGGGCTGGCATCCTCTCATTTTTCTCTAATTCTCTTCTACCTGGGCCTGTGTACTAGCCCTGTGAAGGGTGGAGGCAATGGAGGGCTTGGCCTTTTCCTCATTACAGTTGACGTTAGTGGCAGCTCACCTTTATCCTCTGCTACTCTTCATCCCAGATGGGTGTAAGAGTAGACTTTTTTTTTTTTTTTTTTTAATGGTGATTGGCCTATGCCCTCTGCTTATTTATAGATGGTGGATGCTTGTGTAGAGCTTGGCCACAAGTAAAAGGTGGGGAAAATGTAAAATGTGTTGGTTGGAGGGTTAGCAGAAGAATTTTTTTTAAGGCCATCGGACACCTCTGGATGCAGTTCTTGCATTCATCATCTTTCTGTCTGTGTAGATAATTTAGGAAAATCTTGCTAGGTCCTGTACCAAACTCCTGATGCCACAGGCCTGAATTTTAGTCCTTAGTGCAAAGTGTTAGTAGAAAAGCCATTTACTTCTTGCCTTGCAGACTTTCCCTGGTTCTTTGTTGTCTCTAAAGTGCCCAAGGAATGGAAATTACACATCAATGCCATATTTTGATATTTATAAGTCAGCAAATATAAGCCATATTTCGATTGTCATTAATATTACTCATTCGGTCACTAGTATATAAAGCATTGTTGAAAAACCTTTGACTGAAGGGAATAATAACAGGTAAAAAAAATACAAAAAACTGTTCCCTTTTCCCTTTCTTGCAGAAGGATGGGGCAGGGGGGCGGTCAGAGCGCTGGTAGGGGTCATGTCTGGTGGCTGGTGGAATGTGCTCTTGAGAAGAGCAGTTTTAAATCTCTTTCAGTCCTTTTTTTTGTTGACTGACTGTCAGGAGCTGGGAAGATGGCCAAGAAGGAAATGACACATCGAGAGGCATTTTGTGTTGTGCAACGTTCTGTGGAACTGATGCAAGGCTATATGGCCTGTTTACACATTCCTTCGCGAGCAGCCTGCATGGCATTAACTGGCTTCAGCAGCACATGGCAGGCCGCAGCAAGGAGCTCTGGCCTTCACATCCTTTCATGGCAAATTATCACAGCCATTAAAACATGCTCATGTCCCTCTTCTGCGCTTTCCCCCGGCTTCCCAGCTCCGATGGTGCTTTCTCATCTACAGGACTTGTGTTAACAAGGAGCTGTGGCTCTTACAAGAGCATGTTCTCCGCATGCATGTGTTCTGGTTGATATCTTTACTTCTAACTAAAGAGAGTCTGGCAGGTTTTCGAGTGATGTGTGTCCTAGAAACACACCTGTATTCGATCCGATGTGTCTGGAGTTTATGTTTTGGTGCGAGTCAGAAATCATTCATTCTTAAAACAGTGTTAGGGATGTGAGAGAGAAAAAAATTCCTTTTGCTATATTGAATAATTGATTATTAATTTATACAATTTTTTTTTCTTCCCAAGGAAGAAAACTCCTGATAAATCACTGAACTACCTTACTTCTCTTTTGTTTGTGCTATAACATTTTCTTCAAGGAGGACTGGACCAGAGGAGAATAGTGTTCTTAAAGATAACAGAGGAAAAAGACGGTGTTGCTGTTTAGTCTGTTTCAATTCATACTCGTCCCTACTTAGCATATTTGTAGGATGCGTGGGTGATGTCCGTGAAAGCACATCCATAGTCCAAAGGTAAAATCTCCCAAGTTTTAATCTAGGCAGGTATGGAAAATCATTGCTCATGTTTTTCAAGTAACTTTGGGAAATTGAGAGGGCATAAAAGCCATCTAGGTCTAAATTGACTCAAGGTCGTCTGCAACAGTTCAGGTAGGAGACTGTATTCGGGGTGTGGTATTTTAGTAGCAAAGAAAGGACTCCCTGTTCCTCTGTCAGTGTCTCTGCTGCTGTGCCCTGGTGGCTCAAATCTGTCTGCTAATAGACGAGAGCACTTCTTCAAATTCTGGTCTAAGGCTTAAATCCAGACACGTCCGGAAACGGTAACTCAGACTTAAATTCATATTAAGTCAGTAGAAGTGATCTGGAATCCTATTTTGGGAGCAGGTTTTGGGAAATAAAGGGAGAGTGGTTAATGAAGCCCTGGGCACCAGAAAGTAAATGGTGACTCAAGGGGACAGGCAGGGTCTCTGCCAGCCTCAGCAGTGGTCGCTGCCAACTTGAACCCTTCCTTGCAAACTTACTGCAGGTCAGTACTTGTAGTGTGGATTTCTGATGCTCTTCAGGTCTGGCCTACTCTTAACAAGTGCAGGATTCTGTTATTTTAAGGTGTGAGTTTTGGTTTTTATATTTCTGTATTTCCTCCTTTTGCAGTTATTTCCCTTTTACAGAATATTTCTTATTCAGTTTTGTTCTAGATATGTGCTGGCTTTCCTCCTTTACTGGTTTGAAATTTACCACTTAATTTCTACGTTTCTTTTCGTAGTTATCCTCACCGTTTTAACCCATGTATTTGTCCTAATAAAATTAATCATGATCTCTGTCTGCCTCTCAGATAATATAAGAACGTTAGCATACTTTAAACTGCCTCTCTTCTCCTCGGTCGTCTGATATATTTTTTTTATCCTTGTTTTATTCTCCCCAGTTGAGTCACTATCAGTGTTTAAACTACACGTTTATCAGTTTGTTTGCTCATCTTTCCTTCCTACACCTCAATTCTTCCTCTGGATTCATTTTCCTTTTTCATGATACAGATCCCTTCATAGTTCCTTCATGAGAACGTGTTAGTGGTAAACTCTCACTTTTTGTTTTTGAAAATGGCAGCAGTTGTGTAGACGCGCTGCTGTGATATGCACGGCACCCCGCTGAAAGTCTGTCTGCTCTTGGTGCCCCCCCCTTTACCCATGGCGGGTACCTCCCGGGACACCCGGTGGCTGCCTGAAATCGTGAAGAATACTGAACCCCATAGATACTGTTTTTTTTAAAAATTTTTTTCCTATATGTATCTACCTAGGATAAAGTTTAATTTATAAATTAGGTACAGTAACAGATTAACAATGATTAATAATAAATAAAACCACTATAATAATGTGCCCTAATAAAAGTTACGTTGAGTGTGGTCCCATCCTCTCTCTCTTTCTCAAACTCTCTTACTCTTCTGTACTCACCCGTCTTCTCCTCGTAACGATGTGAGTGGATAACATGCCCACGTGGGGAGGTGAGGTGAGGGGAATGGCGTAGGCATGGTGACATAGTGTTAGGCTGGTCTCTTGACCTTCTGAGGATCATCTGCTTCTGGACCATGGTTGACCGTGGATAACTGAAGCCGCACAACATGAAACTGGATAATGGGGGGCTGCTGTACTCGTTTTCACTTTGTGCTAAGACTTGAGGCCTTTGTCATCAGCCTTGCTAGAATAGGATTTAAGGGACTAGAATATAGTACAGCTACATTTTCATGGAAGATGGTTGAAAGGAAATGGATCTAGGTGCCTTTCACCATGGGGAGCTGTGAAGAGTCCTGAGCCAATGGTGGAGAGGAGGTGGGAGGGAATGTTCCGGCAGAGGGGGAGAAGTTGAAGAAAGGGGCATATAGGGAGAGGAAATTAAATCCCTTACTTCACCATTTTGGCTTGGGCAGGGCCTAAGTTGCTTTGGAGCTCTCGACCCAAATTTATGTTAAAGAACTCTGCTGTTCTATCTGATCCTCAGGGGTCATTTGGCTGTTGCTCAATACAAAACCAAGCAGCATTTTCTTGATGTTGCTGTCCACACATTTCTTGTCATTTTGTGAGAGTACAGGTCTCCAAACCAAAAGAGGTAAGTGAATCGCTGAATGAGGCAGGGGGAGGAAAATAGGCGAGTGGATGGAAGAACATGGTTTAAGAGAGCCAGGAGACCATAAGCTGGGGTGCAACTTCTCTAGGCACAGTGGACAGAGTGACTCCGGGGTTCGCTCTGTGCACCTCTCACTGGAGTTGTGCAGGAAATGGCTGGTGGGGAAGAGGTCAGCTCACACCAAAGCAAGCTGGTACCTTCTGCCTTTCCATCAGCCCTCAGATTGCATGTTCACCTTCTTGACACTGATTTTCATGAGCTACAACGTGGGTAAAAAATGCTAGCATGCATTTTGGCTGGGCAGTACTCAGGGTGATTTAACTAGGGCTCTGTGCCCCTTTAGGTTTGGCCCCGGAAATTATTAGTAGAAAAATACAGGCCCTTCAAGGAGATGAGGAAGGTACCCAAACAGGCTGTTGTACTTGGCGGAAGTGAAGAGAAACATGGATGTGTAAAAAGGGGGGGGGGCAACTGTGAAGTCAAGGTTATTAATTCTAGAACTTTGGTTTCTGTTTCACCCTCTCACCATTCACACAACCCTGCAAAAACAAGTTACAACGTTTTCCATTCGTGAGGGCTATTTCAGAGTAGGTTAATGGGGAGTTGGTCTGTATGGGCAGTTTGTATTTAAGATGTGGCTTCAGTTATGATTAAAAGAAGGGGAGGACCTGGAAATTCCTCTGGTGAGACCTCAGTGCCATGTTGGTGACCCTCGGCAAATCACTCAACTTCTGTCCAGTTCAGTTTCTTCGTCCTGCAAGCAGAAGTAGGCGTGAAGACAACTTCAGAGTAGTTGGGAGTAACTCCTAAGGAATGATCATAAAGTACTTGGCGCACATGAAGGGCAACTAAAATACCAAATAGTAATTATGTAGCGCCTTTCTGCCAAGGAGTTCCAAACACTTAGACATTACCTCACTGGATCCTCTTTACACCCCTTTGAGGGATGTATTCTACCTTTTATAGGTGGGTAAACTGAGGCATGACCATTTGAAAACTCCTTTGCTCCATGTCACTCTGCAAGTCAGCGGATGATTATGATTTGTGGAGGTGGGCAAGGAGCCCAGGTCTCGTCCTGCTCAGTTACCTACTACTAAGGCTCCTTGATGCTTTGTCATTAAAGCTGTGGAAGCTCCTGGTGTGGGCCCAGGGTTGATGTTAGGAAGTCGCATTCCTTAACAAGAAAGCCTGGTGATGTAGTTGCACTGCTCTGTAGTAAAGAAGTCGCAAGGTATAAGGCCTCACACAGAGAAGGCATATGTGTATGTATGTGTTTGTGTTTGTTGACTGAATTGAATTCACTCAGATGAAGGTTTAACTGAGCTGAGAACACTAAATTTTGTGAGACGAAAATAAGGTGTGTGAGTTAACCTTCATTCGAATCTCACTTCAAATACCAGTGAAATAGAGTTAGCACTTGAACAAAAAGTTAACTTTTAGATTTTATTTATTTATTTACTTGAGGGCAGGCAGGAGGAACAGTGGGAGAGGGACATGCTGAGCAAGGAGCCCAGTGTGGGGCTCAATCCCATAAGCCTGAGATCATGACCTGAGCCGAAACCACAAGTCTGATGTCTAACTGACTGTGTCACCCAGGCGCCCCCCACAAAATGTTAACTTTAAAATAAAGTTGCATGATGGGAACCTGGGTGGCTCAGTCGGTTAGGCATGGGACTCTTGTTTTCAGCTCAGCTTGTGATCTCATGGGTCCTGGGATTGAGGCCAGTGTGGGGCTCTGCACTCCCAGGGGATCCTGCCTGGGGCGTCTCTCCCTCTGCCCTCCCCTGACTCGTGCAGGCACGGGCAACTGCTCTCTCTCAAATAAATAAAAAAATCTTTAAACAACAAGTTGCATGAGAAGAAAATGGAGGCAAGTACATGGTAGAAAGAGTAGAAAGTAAAAATTAGTTAAGAGAAGAAAACGTGTCCGTAATCACATCTTCAAAGATTGCCACTGCTCGTGTTCTGACACTAACCGTCTGAATGTTTTCCTGTGGTAATGCTGGTCCTTTCGGGAGGGGACGGCAGTGAGGAAATAGCATCGGGACAGTGATGGAATGCTGTTAAGTGGCATGCCTTTGTCGAAGCTGAACAGAGAGAGAATAACTAGAAAGGAGATCAGTTGCTTGAAGGAGTAGGAGCGAGACAATGGGACGGACAGCAGTTTCTAGTTAAGGTCTTGGAAGAGACAACAGCTGTCCCTGTGACGGGGTGGGCTGACTTCTGACTAAGACTGGATGGGTCTGAGGAGGACCCCTCCCCCTTCCTCCCACTACCCAACCCACCACTAAAAGCACTTGCCCCCTTTATAATAGCTAGCAGAGCCCCCTTTTAATGATGATTAGAGATATGCTTTAAAATGTAAATATCTCTGGCAGCCGGGGCATGCATTAATTCAAAAATTATTTTTGAGCGGGTACTGTTAGCCAGGTGCCAGGCTTCATGAAGCAAAGCAGATAGGATCCCCGCCTTTGAGGAGCCTGCATTCTGAGGGAAAGATGGACGAGAAACGAGTAAACGAACATTCATGTATAATTGCATCTAATTGTAAATTGTGCTAAGTGCTGTAAAGGGAACTGATGTAGCAATAAGGAATAATGGGGCATCAGGGGACGGATAGGAACCTCTTCTAGAGTGTGCAGGGAAGGCCTCTGAGGACATAACATTAGAGCTGAGACCTGAAGGGTGAGAAGGAGCTAGTCCTGGAGAGGGTGGGGAAGAGGCTTCACGGTAAAGGGCATGTCCCGTATCAAGCCCCGAACACGATCAGTGTCAGAATCTACTGTCTAACTTTGATAGAAGAGAGAGCATTAGGAGAATGCCTGTGTAGTGGGGAAAAAGTTTGGAAAAAGAGGAGACCAGCCTCACACACCTCAGAACTGCTTGTTTTATAATTCTACCCGTGGCCTCTGTAGCATAATTTGAGGAGTGCAGAAGGATTCTCCATACCCACCCCCACAGGCCCTAAACCTCTCTCATGGGACCCTCGCCCAGGTGCCTGAGATTCCTCTCTGAGTTAAGGCTTTGAGGACAAGACCTTCAGAGATGTTATCTGCAATGGAGAACACATTTGAAGACATTTTTGGTTAATAACTTGGTTTGCATAAGCGGATCAGATCAGATTAGCTAGATACTCATTTTATAATAGGAT
This sequence comes from Ailurus styani, assembly GCA_002007465.1. Taxonomy (NCBI): domain Eukaryota; kingdom Metazoa; phylum Chordata; class Mammalia; order Carnivora; family Ailuridae; genus Ailurus; species Ailurus styani. The sequence goes on from LNAC01000172.1 coordinate 952,826, forward strand.
CATTTAGGGAGAGTAAGTTGAGAAAGAGCTGGAAGAGCTCTGTCTGCCGAGGGAGACTGAGTGGGAGTTGGTGGAGGGGAACGGCTTCTCCGCGGCCAGCACCCAGTAAGAACACCGGTCCCGACGAACGTGTTTTTTCTGCTGGAAGGAGCCCTGGGAGCAGGTTTGTACCCAAAACAACCCAAACAAAGCAGCAGGTTACGCATTCACGCAGAGTCTTTGGGCTTTTGTGGACAGCGAGAAGCAATTCCAAAGGTGAGCTGGGTTTCAAAGCCTAAGAGCAACATGGAAAACTTCAGAATGTTTAGCGCAGGGCATTGATGATGATTAAAGGATTGTAAAATTGAACCTAGAAGGATAAGTTGAAAGACGTGGGATTATTTAGCTTCAAGAAGAGGAGACTGAAAAATGACTTAATAACAGACTTCAAAATTATGAGGAGTTATGAAGCTGTGTATGGTGACCAGCTGTTCTGTTCCTGGCACGGTCAGAGAAAGAACAAGTTTTAACTGAAGCAGGAGAGATTCAGGTTAGATTTAAGGAAGAACTTTTGGATTACACGAATTCTCACAGAGGACGGGTTGCTGAAGGCTGAGGGTTGGACCTGATGGCTTTTCTTTCGAATCCCTTCCGTGCTGGCGATTTTCTGTGTGTTTATGAAGTGTAGCAAAGTGCCACCGTCTGCTTGTAAAGTCAAAGACATGATTTCTGTTTCCCATTATAATTCTGAAGCTCAAGAGTTGCAGAGGTTTGTAGACACAAATGAGGAGGGCAATTTGTCTTGCTTCAATGGCCATTAGAATCTTTAATTGAGAAAAATATGACCAAAAAGAGGAACAGCTCTGCCACGTGATCAAAAAATTGTTATTGATAATTAGAACACAAGATAAATTATCAAGAACATGGGGACCGAGTGAAGCTTTATTTTCGGAAAAACTCAGGTGTTTTTGACCTGTAGATGCCAGATCCAGAAGGTGGGGTGTTATGGACTTGACTGCTTTTTTTCTCTCTGGTCTCTTCCTCTTGGGAGAAATTAAAAGCACTTCTTGGTGACACGGACGTTCTCGTAACCCGGAGCCTGAGATGCAATCGGCAGGTCACCCTCAAGGAATGTATGGGCACAGAGGAGGAAGGAGAGAGGAAATAGGCAGGATTTATTTCTGAAAACAGAAATGCATTGAAAACATGCATTTAAAAGCTGGCAGAGCAGTGGCGAAGCGGAGCAGAGTGAACCTGAGGAAGAACGGAATGCGCCCTTCTCCATTTTGGAGCAGGAGCACCAGGAAGCAAAGAGCCTTGTTTGCTGGGTTCACCTGTCTCAGTGGAGCCCAGTGTCCGTTTTTATTTTTAGATTTATTCTTGAGTCCACTCTTTTGCTTCTTAAATACCTGTCTGAGCAACTTGTATTATAACAAATTAGCGCGCCTGCAGATGGTTTGCTTGGAGTGCTCGTGATAGCTCTCTGACCAGACTACGGAAAACAAAGCACACATATGTAGCGTTCTCAGACGAGTTCTTTGTTTTAGGCTAAGTGGATATAATTTTCTCTAAAGGAAAAAAATAATCAAAGCAACTAAAGAAGCAGACTTTGAAACAGGTGACCCAACTGGGAAGAAAGCTAGGCGGGTGTGGTGCTAATAAGCGAGGGGAAAGGAAAAATACTCAGAAAACATATTTTTCTTTCCTTCCAAAATAACTTGGGCTCGTTGGTCCATTAAGCACACTTAGACCCTGGAGCCTCTACACTTGACCTTTCCAAAGCATCATCCCTGCTGCCGAGCCATCTGCAGCCCACCGTGGGCTCAGAAGTCACAACCCACTTCCTCTGACTGGCCTCCTTTCTTTCTTGTCTGTCATATTTTCTTTGTGGCCTTGGCGCTTTGGGACATTATTTATTTATTTTTGTGGTGTCTACGTTTGGGTCTCCCCCACCCTCAGATGATTTATTAAGACCCCCTCTAAGATTCTTAAAAATGACAGCTGCCTTTTCTGTAGTAAAAGTCGGCCTGAGGGGGATTGGTGGCTCCTCTCTTCTGCTCTTGAGGTCACGAGATTGAGAGTGGGAAGGAAAAGCAAGTGAAAAGAGGCGTAGTTTACTCCTATTATAAAGAGGAGCTCTCTTCTGAGGAGTTCCTTACAGGAAACGTCTCTTCGTCTCTTCGTGTCCCCCCCTCCCCTGCAAATGGTTTTGTTGTCTGTTCTTCCCGAGCTCCTTTTTTTACCTTGAGGGCTTTACTTTAGACCTGAAAGCCAACCTCCCTTTCTTTTAGAAAAACTGTGATAGGGATCAAGAGAGAGCGGTCAGCAGCCAGGGTTTATGGGCAGGTGGGGCAGGTGGCCGTGACAATGTCTACTGCGGAATCGAGAAGGACAACGGTTTTCATAAAGGTCTTGAGGTTCAAAGGGAGCAAAAGTGGATGGTTCTGATAGTGTGCTAGTGGAAGGCCCTGTGCCTTGATCACTTCTCAGGGGATTACCACATGGACTCCCCTGGGTATTTTTAGAAGTCTACGTTTGTGCCACAGATCAGAAACAGCAAGAAGTGTGCTCGGGCTGGGGCTGCAGGAATTTTTGGATTCCATAATTAGGAAATCAGAGATGGACCAAAATGTAGGATACGTGCCCATTTTATTATTTACAGAGCATGTTTTTGCCTCTCTTTAATATATTATATATTGGTTCCATATATTGTGAGACCTGATGCCACATCTCCTTGGTAGAGCCAAGCAGGAGCCGTGTCTTTTCTCTTTGCTGTCATCCAGGCTGTCTAGGAGCTGTGCTGAGGATGTGGTTTGATTGTAGTTAACTTGTCACATCCTAGCCCAGTGGTGGCGTAGGAATAGAAGTTAGCTCACAGGGAAGGGACTTGAGGGATATAACAGCACCAAACATCCATTTTTGCTGAAGGTTGACTTTCCATCGTCAGTCACAGCTCAGGAGAAGTCCTGAGGGGAGCGGAGTGACCACTTCATTCTCTTTTCTGAGGAGAACAGAAGTCTAATGAAAATTTGCAAGTGAGTTGGAAAAAAATCTGACACGGAAAGATGAAATGTAGCTTTTGCAGCACGAGATTTGTGGCACAAACTGACCAGAGGAAGGAAATCTGATGATCTAGATAGATGCCTCTGCTAATTACCACTTTTGCTGTGTGCCCCTGTGCTAGGAACTCAGTAGGATGAGTCAAATATTCGCTGTAAATAAAAACTTCACAGGGCACGGAAGATCCTTGTGTTTGAAGGAATAGGTGGATTTTCTGACTAATTTATAAATGTCTCCTTTCATTCTCTTCAAAGCTGGAATAAGTCGCACTAAAAGTCTATTGGAAGAAAACCATTTTTAATTTTTTTATTATTTTATTTCATTTTATTATTTTTCTGCTACTGCAAAGAGCTCCTGAAACTGAACCATGGCTGAGCTGTATTCCTCGTTCTAGCCCTGGTGCTATTTGGCTGGTTCTTGGAATGGATTTTGGTAGTTTTCACATCAGGAAAATATGGTCACATTGATCTGTTATCTTATTATATCGGTCTCAATTGCTGGGCAATTGGAAGACTCATGATTGTAAGTTATTTAAGATAATTGCTTTAAAACAATGATTATTTGTGTATTAGGATATATTAAATCCCAAGACCTCTACACACTTACAAAGTACCCGTAAGCAATTCCACGGAATTCTGATGTTGATACTTATATCCTTCTGTCCTGAGTGACTTTGGTCATTAAAATAGGTGAAAGGGGCGCCTGGGTGGCTCAGTGGGTTAAAGCCTCTGCCTTCGGCTCAGGTCATGATCCCAGGGTCCTGGGATCGAGGCCCACATCGGGCTCTCTGCTCGGCAGGCAGGGAGCCTGCTTCCTCCTCTCTCCTCTCTCTCTCTGCCTGCCTCTCTGCCTACTTGTAATCCCTCTCTCTGTGTCAAATAAATAAATAAAATTAAAAAAAAATAGGTGAACGTCAGGAAGAAAAGTCAGCTTTAATAAGATATCTATGTCCTCTCTTTCTTCATTAATTGAGCAAACGCATCTAAGAGGCCTGCTTTGTGTCGGAGCCTCTGAATGTTGGGTGCTGATGAAAGAACTTTGAGAAGCTAATTTGGAAGAGATACAACAAAATCGAGAATAAAGCCAAGTTCAGTCATCAGTATTATGCTGAGCCTAGCAGGACATGGAGGGCTTAGTCTGTAGGGAAAATGAGCAGGGTCCCCGCTTTTATTTTAATAACTCTGAAAGTTAATGACTAGTCAGTCCTACTTTATTGTGAGTCGTCTCTGGCCACACCTACATCTCCTGACAGCGTTCGGTCCCCCTGTCCTTGCCACACCTGCTCTGCGCCCTGACTGAGGATTCGATGCCATGGTCTCTCTCCTTACCAGCACCTGCAAGCTCTCTTGCTCTCCCACTAATCCCTCCGCCCAGAGTAGGGGGGCACTTATTTGCCTTACAGAATGGGCTTCCGGTAGATTTTGATTTGAAGAAGGGTATCCAAAGCTAAGGAGAGGGTAAGAAAATCCATTCCATTTATTTATATATTTATTTTTAAGATTTTATTTATTCATTTGACACAGAGAGAGAGATTACAAGTAGGCAGAGAGGCAGGCAGAGAGAGAGGAGGAATCAGGCTCCCTGCCGAGCAGAGAGCCTGATGTGGGCCTCGATCCCAGGACCCTCGGATCATGACCTGAGCTGAAGGCAGCGGCTTTAACCCACTGAGCCACCCAGGCGCCCAATCCATTCAATTTAAAGAGTACGTGTGCATGGCGGAGGAGGAGCATAAAAACTAACAGTCCGTTGGTCTGTGGGGCTCCGTGCTGGATGCCTTCCAGCTATTTTCTCCTCATTTACAAATGAGGAAACTGAGGCCTCAAGAAGTTGTATTTGTCAACCCGGTTCCTTTGCCATAGCAAAGTCAACTCTGTTTTCTGGCTTCAAGTCCCTACTTTTGCTGCTGTTTCATCCGAGGGGCTTTGAATACATGTGAGTAATTTGTGGGGCGAAACTTTTAGAGAATTTTCTATCCGAGGTTAAGGCAGATCTGGAGGAAGCGAGGTCTCAGATATTATTTGTAGTTCCTTATTTGTCCTGGATGCCGTGGGAAGTGGGAAGGACTAGGGCAAAGGTGAGGAACCGCATAGAGAGGATCTCATGTGACAATCAGCAATACATCTCTGGACCCCTCTGACTCTGGGTCACCTTTACTGGGCCGCCTTTTCTTAGAGAAAGTGAAATTATCACCAGTCACAAGAAAGGAATTCTTACTTACTATCTAGGATTTGCTTTTTCCTGTTAGCCTTTAGGTGCCACTGCCTGTAAGTGCTCTGCCATTGTCCAGAAGTGGTACTACGTCTCTTCTTTGATTATTTGGAAATACTTAGATTATTTGGAAAATACACTGTGTTGGTGAACATATAACATTGGTGGGACTAGTAAGAAAGCATATATGATGTTCATTCAGTGCTACCCATTGTTTCTTCTTACATTTTGAACACCATTTATTTTTAAGGTGTAATTTTTTAGCACAGTTTGTAGGTTTACAGCATAATGGAGAGGAAGGTATGGACACCTCCCCTGTCCCTTGCCCCCACACGTGTGCAGCCCCCACCATCATCGGCAGCCCCCAACAGAGTGGTACATTGGTTACAACTAATGAATCCACATTAACACATCAAGATCCCCCAAAGTCCTTATTTTACATCAGAGTTCACTCCTGTTGTTATACATAATATGGGTGTGGACAAATGTATAATGACATGTTTCATATGGAATAGTTTCGCTGCCCTAAAGATTCCAGCTCCATCTGTTTATGCCTCCCCCCACCAAGCCCCTGAAAACCTGTGATCTTTTTAATGTCTCCATTGTATTCCCTTTTGTAGAATATCATAGAGTTGGAATCATACAGTAGCCTTTCCAGATTGGCTTCTTTCACTTAGTAATAGTCATTTAAGGTTCCTCTGTGCCATTTCATGGTTTGAGAGCTCATTTCTTTTTAATACTGAATAATATTCTGTTGTTTAGATATATCACAGTTTACCCATTCACAAGAACATTCGTGTTTGTTTAATTACTACATACGAAAAACATTGGTTGCAAAAAGTTCAGAAAACTTGGGGCACCTGGGTGGCTTAGTGGTTAAGCATCTGCCTTCAGCTCAGGTCATGATCTTGGGGTCCTGGGATCAAACTCCACATCAAGCCCCTCATCCTGCTCAGCGGGAAGCCTGCTTCTCCCTCTCCCACTCTCACTGCCTGTGTTCCCTCTCTCACTGTGTCTCTCTCTGTCAAATAAATAAATAAAATCTTTAAAAAAAAAAGTTCAGAAAACTCAGAAAGCATAAATAAAGAAGAAAGTAAAAGTCACTTGAAACTCAGCACCAAAGATAACCCTAGCTAGTATTTTGATGGATTTCCTTTGAGTGTTTTTTCCTGGTGTATATTTGTGTGTATGCATAAATATTAACACATCCTTTTTATCTTACACAATTTTGCTTATATCTTCTAAGCTGATTTCATTTCTTTTTGGGGGGGGTGGGGCAGAGAGAGAGGAAGAGAGAGAATCTCAAGTAGGTTCCATGTCCAGCGCAGAGCCCAATATAGGGTTCAATCTCATATCCCTGACATCATGACCTGAGCCGAAATCAGGATTTGGGTGCCCAACCAACTGAGCCACCCCCCCTTTTTTAATTATTAGAAGGAAGTGGGCAAATCTCTAGATGATAAATCTTCTGTTAAGGTAAAGATAAACATTTTGAAAATTACTTTATAAAAATTGGTATGAAATTTCTTATTCTAGTTCCTTTAAGATTATTCTAGCCCATGGGGTTATTTGCTTCCTGATATAGTTGCCTGCCTCACAATATAATTTACATTGATTGTACATCTTCTTCCTTGCTATTCTTCTTGTCTCTTTTTTCCTTTCACCTTATTCTGTTTGACAGGTGCTCATGTGATGTCTGGCATGTGAAACGGCCTAGCGCTTGCTCTGCTTTGAGGAGCTCCTGTGGCCCTCCTTCACACCTCTTTGAGGCTCCATCTCCATATCCCTCCTTTGGAGTGGTGGTGTGTGCCTTCCCTTAGCATTTTCAGAGCTGCCTTGGAGAAAATATTCTATATTTGCAGTTTACAAAGTTTATGTTATTCTTTTGACTTTACAGTACCCTCTGAGGTAGGCAGAAAAGAGATTGTTTTACAAGTGAGGAAGAAGCCTTGAGAAGTTAAGGGGCTCGCCTGGGGTCACACATCTCTATTAAACATTCCCGGTTTAAAAATGGTTTTGTATGACTCCAACCAAATTCAAGAAGAGAAAAGGCTCCAGCTGAGAACTTAAAGAAAGTACAGAAAATATTACCACAGCCAAAGTTATTTCAGGTTACTCTAACTGGAAGCTCACCGACTTTTGTGTGCTTTTTGTTTGTTCGCTTGTTTGTTTGGCAAAAGTAAGTAGGACTGGCTGGCTCAGTCAGTAGAGCTTGCGACTCTTGATCTCAGAGTTGTGAGTTGAAGCCCCACATTGGGCATAGAGCTTATTTAAAAAGGAAGAGAGAGAGAAACAAAAGTAAGTAGGGATCAAGTACAAGTGAAGAAAAAAAACCAAGTTAAATCAATTAATGGAGAAAAGAAGTGTATGTAGGAAAAAAAGATGATCTCTTCAATGTAGCTGCTCACTGAATACTGGGAAGGAAAGGGAGAAATAGTGCTTCACTTCACCCAACAGAAAAAGGCTATATATATCAGGTATAGCTGAATCAAGGGATAGAGTAATTCTTTCCTGATCCATAGGGGATAGGGTGTCTGGTAGAAGGAAGAGCCAATGCCAGACAATGGCTTTTCCAATTTCTGGAGGTCTAGTGACACTAAAGATAATAGAATACAGATTCAAGATTCTTAGGAAACCCTTAAATGTAAAACATCCTCAATTCATAAGGATGTCTGGAAAATCAGAAGCATCCTATTTGGCAGATACTTTATTTTAAGCCACTTAGTCTACCAGGAAATATAATTTGAATATTATTATTTTTTATTCAAAACTTGTGAAAACGAAACCAGCTTTTCTAATGTCTGATTTCTGATGTCCAGGGAGCTGAGTGAAGTAGGGAAAAGCAGCAGCAGCTCCGTGGAGCAGTCTGCCCCATGGAACAAGGCAGAAGAGCTAAGGCAGCGCAGTGGTCACTTGGCTGAAGAGAGTCTGTAACTGAGGGGAAATATCAGAGGCTCAGTCAACTCTCAAGGTCAAAAGCTCTGTGGCAGGTTTGCTGAGGTGGTTCTGAAGTGCATTTTTCCCTGTTAGTAAGGTAGGGAGGTATATAAGCATAGACTGGGATGAATGGGGTTTCTCTGATCATGTGGAGATAAACAAATGCAATGGTGCATTCTGGGTAGGAAATTAAAAATGGTAACAGTGTGAACTTACAGGCAATGCAGAATATTTGTTAGGCATCTTAAAGTCTTGATGAAACTACCTAGAGTTCATGTTTCACTGTTGTGACTTTGAAAAATCAGAAGGAAATACTGAATTATTAAGGAGGCAACTGTGATAACTGCCATTGGATTTGGCATGGTGGATGGTGATCTTGTTTAGGTTCAAGAGATCATTTTGTGAAAGTTTAAGAGAAAATGGAGGCTAGGGGGTGGGGAAAAGGAATTTAGAAAGTGAACATACTTTTAGCGTGTTCTCTGAAAGGGTGTTAGAGACACTGGTGGGTAACTGGAAGGGGATGTGGTAGAGTGGGAAGACCATTGAGACTTTGAGATACAAAACTGAAGGCTGAAGTGCTGACCCTTCATGAATGAACATCCTTGACAAATCACTTTGTTTCTCAGGACCTTGGCATCTTCAGTAGAAAAATGGGTGTAATGAAACCTACCTATAATGGTGATTTTAGAAGATTATGTATAATAATAGTTTTTGACTTGTAAGTGGCAAAATAAATGTAAAAATCTCATCCTCTTTAGTGTGTAATAGACATTCTCAAAGAAGCATATGATCACTTGGAGGAAGCTGAGTCCGGAAGAAAATAGATACGAAAGACTGGATGAACTGAAGACCTTTATTAAAAGCTTTGGGAAGAGGAAGACCATAGGATGTGTAGGGGAAGGCGAGAGAAAGGCCAGATTGGAACAAAAGGTGAATGTTGGAGAGAAGAGGAAAATCAAATTGGATAGGGGGAACTAGGCTCTGGATGCAGGACAGTAGAGGCCATTCAGAAGAGTCTGAGTTGATGGGACAGGCGCTGGGGTGGCCCTGTGGGTTCTCCAGCAGGATCGTTGGAGGTGGAAGGTGTTGCATTTCTGTATAGCATGGAATTACAGGGATTAGATCAAATTCTATCTTTGTCTTCAAGACCTCCACTGTTGCAATGCAACTGGGATATTTTAGTTTGGTGGAAGAAGCAGGAGGAATCAAATACAAGAAGAAACAGGAGGGAGAAACATGAAGGCAAGGAAGCCAGCTGGAAAGGTACTTCTCCAGCCCGTGTGTGGTGAGAATCAGAATTGAACCTTATTGTTTGGGGGATTATGTGGCATGAAAGTCAGTGTTAACATCCTGGAGAAGAAAAGTACAAAAGGAAGGAGTCTCTCAAGAGGAGAAACATTGATGAAATGAGTCTTAGGTCAGTGAGTCATTAGGTATCTATTGAATACCTACTGTGTGCTGTTCTTGGCCTTCTTCTGGGCACTTTCAAGCTCCCTTCTAAGCGTGGACTACAACACCCTTAATGGCAGGAAATGTGTGGGAGGAAGCCAAACTGTGACAGAACTAGGTTTATGTTTCTTTTTCTTTTCTTTTTTTCTTTTTGTTTTGTAAGAGATTACATCTTACAGCATTTTCTATATCATCCTGTGCCTACTGTATAGTTTGCTAAGGGAATTTGTAATATTTTTGAGTTAGCTGTATTAATCTGTTGCTGCAATTTAAAAAAAAAATGTGATTTGTCGCTACTTATTACTAGTCTTAAAAATGCTCCCAGGGCAGCTGTGGTTAGAACTCATGACCAGATTTGGCTTGTCCAACTGCAGAACACCATCAAATTCAGTTCTGCCAGCAATTCATGTGATACTCATATAAATAAATAATTGAAATAGAATATACTAAGATAAATAAGAGCAAGCATACAGAGAAACAGTGATTTAAAATAAAGGGAAAAAGAGCTTCATTTCCAACTATATTAAGGAAATTGGGTTAGTGTATTCAAGGGTTTAGAACCCATGGACTGTGGGACTGGACATTTAGGTGAGAGTAGACAGATGTGTGGATAAATGAGCTCTCAAATTGGCTAAAAACTACCTTGAAGCATGAAATCATGAGTGCTAACTAATTTTGAACTATAGCTTCATGTAATTCATCAGGACTAGGACTCTGGTTTTAATGGTTTGTGTAGTGAGACTATTCCACTAGTTGCAACAGAATTTTCAGAAACGGGTGTATTTGTAATTGATGGCATTAAAAGGGTGGACTTGGTTTTGAGTTCTAAAGCAGATGTTCAGTGGTTCAGATTAATTTCTAGCCATGGTTTTGGAGGTTGAAACCAAGATGTGTACAAAAGTAAACATTTCCCTTGCAGAGCAAATAATTTGAACTCGAACGAAACGTCAGCAAGTAGGCACCAGCTACAAGTTAATTTTGACACAGATGTCTGGAAAGCATCACCAATTAGCATACTTTTCATGAGAGCCACAGTGTATTATTGTCTCTCTGTGCTCATGGAAGGAAGGAAACACATTGCTTGTGGAAGCCTGGACTTGTACTGGCTAGCCAGAACCTGAGGCTGAAGTCATCCTCTTCTGGACCTGGGTGAGGGATGCAGGCATTGGCACAGGCAGCTGCTCGTGTCTGAACTGAAACGGGCCCCCGCCGCAGTCCGCCTCTTTTCACCAAATACCCATCAGGGACTTCTAAAGCGAAGGTGTCTTCACCAGATGGCCTAGTTCCTGGGTCGGTTTGTTGTCTTTCTGTCTGGTTTTAGGAGCACGGGAAGCAAAACGCACGCTGATAGTTTCTCAAGGAAATAAAAGGCACGTTGTTGCTTTCCAATAGAAATAAAACCTTTCCATAGAGAAGTAAGAGGAAGAATCTGGACAAGGAAGCATTTATATCATTCTTAGGTGTATTAAAAAATGAGTGAATTGACAAAGACAAACTAGGAAAGTAAGACCGTAAGGTGGGTGGCATGCTAAGCAGGCTGACATGGAGGCATTGTTAGTTCCCTTATTTTTCCAGAAGGGTGGAGAGATTTCCTTTCTAGCTGGGGAGAAAAAACAAAAAACAAAAAACCTTTCCCACATTATTTCATTTGGTAATTTTTTTTCTCTTTTATCTTGTTAGTAGCGTTAAAACTGGTGGATTCCCTTAGCCCTTAAGTGTCACGGTAGTAAACCAAAGAAATTTGTACAGTGATGCTCACATTTTTATAAATACTCTTTTTGAACACATTAATTTTTCCTCCTGTTAGTTTTGTTCTTTTTTTTTCCTTCAGTTTAGCTTCTCGGCTAGAATGGGGTAGCTCAGTTAATTTGTTATTTTTCTTTAGCTGGATCATATTTCTTTGAGACAATACAGTGAAATATTTGCTTTATCCTGGAAATAAGAACATTAATGGGAATGTTTCTATTTTTATTAATTGGTGGGACAAGACCAACTAGACAATGAGTTGGACTCATTGTGAACTATGTTCAAAATTTTTAAAAGTGGCTGCAGCAATGGAGATGGCTGGGCTCCTGGACGAACATCCCCAGGTTCTCCATCAGGGCTTACGTCTTTAGCCGCTCATGTTCAAGTTCCCAGCTTACTACCTGTCAGGTACTAGTGAGCAGTAAAGTCTTAGAATGAGTACATGAAATGCTAAGTGATTGCTAAGTCCAAGAAGTGCCCTAAACAGAATTTTCCCCCCTTTCGTGGTCTAGGATGATGATGTAAGAATAATATAAAATGAAATATGAACCTTTGTTTCATTTTGGAAAGTGTCCGCTTTCTAAAGCTGTATCTCCACTGACCCTTGGGTGGCATCAGCTGCCCCAAACCAGATCATTGCCTCTTTTACTTTGTTCTCTACAGAACTGGAAAAAAACAGCCGAGACCAGGGTCAGAGCATGACCCAATCCTTACCTCCCTGCAGGGCTTCTTCCTTCAGAATCTGGATATGATTGAGCAGACAGATAGCCTGGTCACTGACTTCTCTCATTTGAGCCTAATGAATATCCTCATATCATTGGTTATTTCAGAAGACATACCAGAAGATAGCTGGAGGCACCTAACTGTGTCTTTGTTGGGTTTATGGTTTTTTAAGTCGTCTGGACAAAGCCTCTGCTCCACGTGAAACACAGTGTGTCTCATTGCTCAATGGCACTGCGGCAGCCTCTTCAGTCTCTGGGACCTTGGTCTATAACACGACCACATCACTGCTTTCAAACACAGGAGAGCTCTGAGAGGAGGACACATTGGTACTTGAGTGTACAAGATTTGCCCTCCTTTTGTGCCATGTAAGGTAAATGTTTATACATTGGACACAGTGTTTTAGAATTTCTGTGTCTCCTTTTTTTTTTTTTTTTTTTACTGTAGTTCTTTATAGTTCACTCAGGGACTCTGGGGAGAGTAGCATGCTTCTGAGATACGGTCACCTGTGTTGCGACATATTTATAAACCTTGGCCAAGCCATTTCTTGTGGGCATTCCACAGATACTCTGAAGACTCCCAAGTTCCTATGACACTCTCAGGAGCTCTTTCAGAAACACTGTTCAGCAGTGTTCCCCAGCCCTGAGAAAAACACACTGGCCAGATGTCTGCAACACCTTCCGGTGGGCTGGGCTCCTTCCCAGCACCAGATCCCAGATGCCCTTCTCTGACCACACCCTGGGCTTACCTGGTGGGTCAGGCGGGTAAGGCTTCAGGGACCCAAAGAAGGCAGTGGAGTGGAAACAGAGCAGCGTTTAATCCATTCTTCTGAAATACTAGGTTCTCGTGGTTAACTATATGATATTTTCAGGTTTTGCACGATGTACTCAGCAACAGATAAATATTATTGGTCACAAGAGTCTTATTCTTAAAGGACTCTAGTTTTAGAACCACACTTACCTTGTACAAGGAGCGTCAGTACTTACTTGATCTGAGCTGGTACAGGCTACTTAGTTCATACAGAATCAGCCTGGCCTACCTGATGTGGTCATGGTGGTGTTAGCTGTGAAATTTGCCTTCTCTTCTGTATCTGTAGGAATGTAGGAAAGCCCCGTCATTTCCCTGCGCCTTAGTGCTATACCTAGGACATTGCAGCAGTAACTCTAATCTTAAGATCCCAAGAATATCAGTAATAATACCTTGCATTATAGAATATGTACGACAGCCCTGTGATGTGGGTGCTGGGATGCTCTCAGTTTATTTTTTTATTTTTATTTTTTAAGAGATTTTATTTACTTGACAGAGAAAGAGATCACAAGTAGGCAGAGAGGGAGGCAGAGAGAGAGGTGGAAGCAGGCTCCCCACTGAGCAGGGAGCCTCATGCGGGACTCGATCCCAGGACCCTGAGATCATGACCTGAGGTGAAGGCAGAGGCTTAACCCACTGAGCCACCCAGGCGCCCCAATGCTGTCAGTTTAAATGCGAAGGACCAAGACATTGATGCTGGAGCCCGAGCTCTTGCCAGTAGGTAGCATCCCCCAGGTGGTTGTACAGCACGGTGGTCTAGGTCCCCCGGCAGGTTGCTGGTCTGGCTCTAATACCTCTTCACGGAGGGGCTGGGTGAGCCCCCCAGGTGAAACTTTGTAGTTTATAGTAGGAGACTACCAGGACTGGGCAGTTTATTGTTTTCCCTCATTAAATCCCACGGAGAGATAAAGCCTGTTTTCATGAAACAGATGTTCGTTAGGGTGCTTCATTTCCTAACCAGTATAATTTGTACGTCTGAGTGGCTCATCATAGAATCTTCGAGTTGTCACAGAGGCCACTGGGGCTCCATTCACTTATTAGACAGATAAGAGAACCGGCCAACAGTCCTGGCAAGTTTTGTTGTTTATTTCGTCAGACTTACCGTCCCAAGACGTTCTTTTTTCTTTACTACTCCTTTGAGCTGATATCTTATTTCTCCTCTTTCTAACCACCAAACTTCTTGAAAGAGTCGCTTAGACGTGTCACCTCCACTTCCTCACACCCACTCCCTCCCAGCTCCTCGCAGTCTGGCTTCCGCTCCCCAGCCTGAGCGAGTCTGCTGTCTTGAAGTTTGCTTGGGTGGCCTCGCCCCTCTGCAGCAAGTAAGCCCGTAGAAGCCCTTCTCTCCCTCTATCCTCGGCTTCTGCCATATCTTAGTCCAATCTCTTCCTGCCTGTCTGTTTCTCTTTCTCTTCTGCTTTATCTTCTAAACTCCCACTTACCTCCTACAAGTGGACATCACCGTAGTTCTGAACTTGGATTTCCTCTCTCTCTGTTTCCTTGCTTGCTTATGTAATGCACCATCACATGAACGATCACCCTGGTTTTATGAACAGCTCCCAGATCTTTATCTTTAATCCACACCATCTTCAATTTCCCCATCTTCCTTAACCTTAAAGCTAGTATCACGAAACCCTTTTGATCTTTGATCTTTAAATAATGTATCTCTGTAAAAGCTATCCCTTCCTTACCTTAGTAAAGGGAACTAACCACGAGCCAGGATTGCTAACTTTTCTTCCAGCCACCAGTATCGTCCTCCTTAAAGTTCTCTTTACACAGTGCTGCTGTTCCACGTCCCTGAGGCTCAGCTTTGATCAGGTTAATGTGAGGGCCTCACGCGGCAGGGTGCCATAGCCCTCCATGCCACCCAGTCACTTACAGGCTCCTCGGGTGGCTTCTGTAAGTCCACAGTCTCTTGGCCCCATCTTATCTCTACATCTCCAGCCACTTTCCTACACACATTCTAGTCCAGTGGTTCACAGATGTATTGGAGCCAACCCTCTCCGTTTATAACAAATACCCAGTAATTGTCCCTTTACTATGCTAAAGTGAAATCACTGGTTTTCTCTATCTGTCCACATGACTTCCAAAAGATCAATATAATGCCGTGATGGTAGCATAAAGGAAAGCAAAGAAACTTAGTTAAAAATAATATAGTAATAATGTATTTTAATGTCTAAGTACTCAGAGAAGAATGTCCTAGAAAACTTAATGAACTAGCCAGCTGCATGGACATGCATAGAATCATTTTGAATGTGACGGCAATAAATTGAGCTTGATGCGGGCATGTGTTAGTGGCTCACATACCAAAAGTGACATTAGTGTTGGTGAAAATTTTCTGAACTCTTGAAAAGCTCTTGATAAAATTCCTAGCAGAACAAAGTAGGGCTCTTTTGATTTCTAGGTAGTTTTTTTCCTAGAAGACCCAACATTTTATTATTATTACTATTTTTTAACGATTTTATTTATTTATTTGGCAGAGAGAGAGCACAAGCAGGGTGAGGGGGCAGAGGAAGAAGCAGACTTCCCGCTGAGCAGGGAGCCTGAGGCAAGACTCTATCCCAGGACCCAGAGTTCATGACTTGAGCCGAAGGCAGACGCTTAACTGACTGAGCCACCCAGGTGCCCTGAGATCCAACATTTTAAAACTGCAGAGAGAAACCTTTGTTTATATTTAAATAGAGCTTTAGTTCTAGGCTCCAATAATTATAACCCAGATTTTTTTCATCTACTTGAATGTCCGATGGGTTTTCCAAAAGTCCTGAGGGACATGGAGAAACTTTTCATTGTGCAGGACTGTCCCGTGCATTGCCGGGCACCTGGCATCCTTAGCCTCTGCCCATCCAGTTACAGTCCTGTACCTGCAGTCATGTGACAGTCAAAACCGCCTCCATGAATTTCTGAAGCCTCCCCAGCGGCTGGTCTTACCTGTCTTGAAAATCACGGCTCTAGCCAAACTGTTCTCACCATTCCCTGAATGTGCCTTGCCTTTCCTGAATCCCGTATACCTTCATGCTGTGCTTTTGCTTGGAAAATGCGTCTTCCATTTCCATCTCTTGAACTCTTACCCATCTCTTTAGCTCAAGTGGTACCTACTCCATGATGTTTTCCTTTAGGAGGGAGGTCTGGCAGTCTGAAATCTTTCAGCACTCTGGCTGTGATACTTTACAGTGCTTGAAACACACTGCTTTATGTTAGTTATCAGCTTGTAAGATCCTTGAGGATATAGACCATATATGATGGGAGGTTGTATTCCCCAGTGTTTCTAGCAAACTGCCTTGCACATAGTACATGCCCATTGAATGTTAATTTGTGATCATATGGATAGCTTTTAAAGAATATTTGTAGAGAAAAACAAAAGGGAAGCTTGATTTTAGCATGTAAAGTGATATTTATAGTTTATCTTCTAGTTTTAAACTTCTGATAGTACAAATTCATATCAGAAAAGCACATAAAAAGTCTGTGGATCTCTAGGTTTGGTTCGTCTCTGTATATTTATTCTGTATATTCTCTCTCCACAGCAAGAGTTTGGAGCAAAATTAAGCTAGCCTTCAAACATTGTAGAGAACATGTGGATAAATGTGGCTAAAGTGCCTCTTTTTTCATTCAGTTCTATAACATAGAGATAAAATCACCTTTTGAAGTCAATCAGGATGCCCGTGCAGTTTCCCTGTTTTCCTCCTTCATGCGAAAACCTCGAAACCACTCTGGGTAATTCCCTTAAGATCGGCTTCTAACACATCCAGTCTTAAGAGTGAGCACGGTTTCCAAGAACTGAGCACTTGCAACGTTTACTCTTTGTACTCCATTCTCGAGCATCTCTCCCCTGTGACATGAGCTGTAGGAAAGCCCAGGGCTCCCTCCACCCACCTTTCATCTTAGAGTAGCGTGAAGCATTTGTGCCATCTCTTCTTCCATGGCTTCGTTTTCTGTCATCTTAACTCCATCACCAGTCCTCAGCCTCCTAACGACATCCGTATGAAAGAAATCAGACCCCTTCCACAATGAAAAACACATTGGAGCTACTGCGCACCACCATCGCCACTGGAGAAGTAGGTATTACTTTTTCTGTCAATCCAACCGCAGCACTGTGGCGATGCGTAGTTTTGATGGTCGCATTTTCACGTATCCGATAATTAGTCAAGCCATGGGTGCTCATCAGCAAAAGTATTGTTACTGTTTAGGACGATGCGATGCTTAACAGCTCTGGGTTTATGGATTTTTTCAAGTAGGAAGTATTTGTCTTTGAATGTGGAGACCATGTAAAGTGATCCAAGAAAGCGATATGGCCAAATGACACGATTAATTTTCATTCCTTCCCTTTCCGTCTCTTTCCTCAGATGCATTTGAGCCTTGCCCAGACCCCAACTTGATAGAAAAAAGCCCAGACTTTGGGACAAATCCGTCAATTAAAAATCAGCTTCCCTTGTAGTGTGAGAGACATGTAATGGAGGACAAAGTTGTGCTCTGCCCTCAGAGCTTTTACTAGAGCTGGGGAGTTTAGAAATACTTTCCTGGGGATACCTGGGTGGCTCAGTGGGTTAAGCCTCTGCCTTGGGCTCAGGTCATGATCCCGGGGTCCTGGGATCGAGTCCCACATGGGGCTCCTTGCTCGGCGGGGAGTCTGCTTCTCCCTCTGCCTCTTCCTGCCACTCTGCCTGCTTGTGCTCTCTCTCTGTCTCTGACAAATAAATAAATAAAATCTTAAAAAAAAAAAAAAAGAAAGAAATACCTTCCTGAGGGAATTTTGGAGCAGTGTATGATACGTGTCAGGTGAGTGGTACAGACAAAGGGTTACAGATTTTGGGGATGAGATCATCGTGGACCCTGGCCCTCCCTCTGAGTCCAAGATTGCCCTTTGATCAGACTGTCCTTCTTTGGTATCCAGAACACTTCTCTTGGTCACCGTGAGTTTCCCTTGTGGCTCAGAAACCATGCCTTCTGTAGCACAGAGGTTGGGCATTTAACCATCTCCCTTCCAAGCCAGTTTCCCTTCATAATTCACCTCTTTGAATTTGCCTCCAACTCTGTTAGTGTGAGACTCTGGCAGGTACTGCGACTTTGGGGAAGGCAAAATGTTTCCATAAAGATTAAACAGATTCATTTTAACTCACTCCTCCTACCACCTTGTCCAAGGGACATTTTTATAGACTTTGTGAATTCAGGTCCTGCAAATTGAGATTTAACCCAAAAAACCCATAATAATGGTATTGTGGTAATTAAAATGGTATAGCTATTTAGTTTTGCCCATTGAAGCCAAGGATAATAAAAAACCAAGCCAGAAGCCATGTTAAATACGCAGGGACACTGCGGCGTGGGGGTAGGAGATTACCAGGTCTTCCCATTCTTTTGAGCAAAAATGTCTCAACTTTTCAAAAATGCGGTGGAGTGATTCCCACTCATGGGCAGGTCCACACCAGAGGAATCCCTGACCGTAAAGGGTATGGATGGCTTTGGTACAGAACGCTAAGTGTTCAGGTGATGTTTAAGGATAAAAATCAGGGAACTGTTCTGTTTTTAAATTCCTGAAAAGCAGAGTTTATGTTTTGTGCCTTTTTTTTCTCTCTGCAGAACTCAAGCAATACCCATCCCCCCACCCCAGGCATCTTCCGAGCTCTTTAAATTGAATAGACTTGTTGAGAAGATGTAGCCTGTTATTCTGTGGAGGTTGGAAGTTAGGTCTGTTGACAGTCAATTTTTCAGTCAGCCCTCCTTTCCTCCATCAAGCTCTGACTTTGTACTTCGGAGGGCACACAGTAGAGGCTGGTTTTCTTTATTTAATAGAGTGCTGTTCCTGTTTTACTGTTTTAGCAGTGCACTGTCGAAGTGAAACTTCGGGACTTACTAATGTTTTAAGAGAGTAACTCTGATAAATGATGGGAAGTAGAATTATTTTTTAATCAAACAAAGTTCAACCAGAACCTGCTTGGCAGCATAGTTCTCACGCATGGCTAAGCAGTTTCCAGTTGTTTCTGTTTTTAAGAAATTTCAAGATTTCCAGTTTGTTTTTTATTCAAACATTCCCCTGGATTGTCAGAAACAAAAATGCCTTAGTGTTGGCTGTTGCAAAAATGAGATGTAAAAGTATTCCTGGGAATGAAAGTGAGCAGAGATGTTTCTCTGGCCAATCTGTAAGAACATATACAGAAACAAATAGGAAGAGTGAGAACCAGAATTCAGGTCCAGGGTATCAGCAACAGAGGCAAAGTTTTAATCAAATGTGCATGATGTTGGAATTAGATTCTTCTCCCCCCCGCCCTCCCCCCAAAAAAGACCATCGTTGGGTTTTCTCCTCTTCTGCCAAGTACTCCCTCCCCAGCTTTCGATATGTTCTACGGGCCACACACACAGGAGCAGGGCTGCCTGTCATAGAACCCAGATGCCCAGCTGTGGAAGAGATTCTTTCAGCAGCATCCGCCTGTTTCTTGGCAAGACTTTCAGGCAGTCTAAAGAAAACAGTCCTGGAACAGCCTTTGGGCCTGCCTTGTGGTTAATGCTGCGCTGCTGTGTATCTGGTTCCCGCTCTGACCTTGTGGGCCTGGACGCTGCTTTCCCTGAAGTCTGTCTGTCTGTCCCTCTTAAAGAATATTTGCGATTTTACTTCGATTTTGTGAAATTCCCGTGGACATCTAGAGAGGCTTGGCTTGGCTCTTTTTTTGGGGGGGGGTTGTTTCTCTCTGATTCTGGGAGAGGTGAGGAGGTATTGGAAGGCACGGATCTTACGGGAGGGCAAGGATCCTTCTGCGACGCGCCAAGTGCGCTGGCAAAATTAAAAAGTAGTTTTCATGGGTTTATTTTCAAACTCCGTGATCTTTAATAGTCTGAAAAGGGAGAGTTAGTTCAATTCATAGCCAACTGCTATAATAAAATTCAGGTTCAGGGGCAACCTGGCGTGAGTTGGTGTATTCTGTTCTTAGGGAATATTCTTAGGCTTAAAGGGTGGTCTTCTTTGAAAGCACTATTTAATGGTTGTATTTTTTGGTTTAAATCTTTATTTTTACAGCATTTGTGTTTTTCAGCTTTTGCACTGAAGGGATTTTATTTTCCTATTCTCCTGATTATTTTAAGGTTAGCAGTTGAATGTTGCTAAAATTTACACGAGGGAGTGGTTCTCCATTACCCTCCCCCCATCCTACCCTCCCCCAGGCCTCCTACCTGCCAGTTGTGCCTGAAATAATTTCCCAGCAGCACTGTTGACTTTGGGAGATGCAGTATTTCTGGTTCTGTGTGTGTGTGTGTGTGTGTGTGCGTGTGTGTGTGTGCGCACACGCACGCGTGCGTTTCTCTAATATCTGGCTGGTAATTAGTTGTTACTCAATGTGGAAGTCTGTTCATTTCTCTCCTCTTGACCCACTCGGAGAATTAACATGTGGTAGTCAGAGTGGGGGCGCCTTATACATGACGACAGGTGCTAATCTTCAAGGAAATTTACCTTGCATTCCACCCATTGAGGGTACGGTGCATAAAAATGGCTTAATGTCTCTTTGAAGGTGTCAGTGGGCATGTGTGGACCACACAGAATGGGTTTCACTGCAAGTAATAGAGTGAAATTGTCTGCATAATTATTTTCGTTGGATTGAGAATCAGCAGCCCTCGTTGGGTTCAGGAAATAAACCTCTGTTAAAACCATATGGCACTATTCTCAGAAGAGATGTTATTATAGGGCCACTTCCCTCTGAAATTTTGAGTCAGGAGTTCTTGAAAGGAGTCACATATGTTTGGGAATGAATGTCAAGTTTTCTTCCTCCAGTGTCATTATGAAAGTCAGATGTTTTCTTGCCTTTTTCACGAACGCCACCATGGTCAGCAGGTACAAGGCGCTTGGGAAGAGGCGGGCCACCTCAGGTATACACGTGGTGAATTCTTAGCTGGGCCAAGGGATTTGGTTCTTAAGAGAAAAAGGACTCTTAATTCAGTGAAACATGTGATTTGTCAACACTGAAAACACATCTTGGGGTTAGGATAATGATATTTTGTCTGCCCAGGCTCTTAATGCAGATTCAGTGGCTAGAAAATTTTCCTAACTGCTTGTCGTGGTACTAGTATGCCCCAGAGAGAGCTGTGTCAGAGTGAGAGGTAAAGTGAGGGAATGCAGTTTGCACACCAGCAGCTAGGGAACATTTGGGGAAGAGCTAAACTAGGTAAATATATTAAATAACACCCACAATAGTTTTATGTTTATATATTATATATATATATTTAGATATATATTTAAGTCTTTCTATGTGTTTAAGTCCTTAAATAGACAATACACTGTGTACATGGTGATGATTCATTACACATTTCACTTTTTGTGGGGGGATGCAGTCTGGTTTATTAGTCTTTCCTGTAGAGGGACTCAAAGCAAAAGTTGATTTTGTTCATTTCTCTTAATAAGCCTGGAAAAGGAGCAGGCTCTGTAGAGCTTACTCTGTGCCTAAAGTTAGGAAGTTCAAATGTCTCCTTGAGTGCCAGACTCCCAGCGAGAACTTTCTAGGTATTAAATCTCGCTGTTCATTTCAGACCATAGAGCAAGAGGGCAAGAGAGCTGTGACTGAATGATTAGAAGGCTTTTCGGTTGCCTTAGGTGTTTTTATAATAAGAACTGGTTTTTACTAGGTGGGCAGGCTGCTGGTGCATGGATTCTGTCAGCCACTGACCCACTTTCTGGATTCACGAACACGTACCGGGCACCTACCATATGTGCGTTCAAACAGCCATAGGAATTCAGCGAGGACTTAGTCACATGAATGGCTCAGGGAGAGGCCCGGTCTTGGACGTGGCTAAAGTGTGGGTCTCCAGGACTGGGACTGTGTGACAGAAATTGATAGAAAATGAGAAAGAGCCAAAGAAGGTGGCAGGACTGAAGTGACATGGAAGTTCAGAAGCAGTTTTACTTCCGTCTGGGGAATTGAAAGAAGATTTTATTGAAGTGAAAGTACTTGAGCTGAATCTTGACTATCGGTAACTCAACTTATTGGCAGAAATTCTTAAATATTAAGGTCTAGGTGGACAGATGGTGACTTCCAGGAGACTAATGCTAAATTTCTTTCTTTCCTTTTTTTTTTTTTTTTTGTCATAAAAAGCCCTCCCAGCTGTCTCCCTTGACCTTGGCCCCCTTTGCAGGTCTGCTGATGGAAGTTTTATCCTGGCCCTTCAGCTTTGACTGTTGTCTGCTCTCTTCTCTATTAATCTGGAGCCTACGCTGCGTTAGGGGCTAAGTTGCAGTACTGCTTCTCTAGTGTGCTAACAATTTGCCATTTTTTTAAAGTTCTATAGTTGCTGACTTCTGCTGGACCTGCGCTAATACCAATGCAATAATATTTTTGCACGTTGTAGATACTCGGTTGAATGTAATTCAGTCGAACAAAGTAGATCAGGTAATTGAATTAGCTTCTTAAATGCATATTGAAGTTTGTTTTCAGACTAGGATTAAGGGAAAAAGTTTATACCGTGAATTGGTATGTAAAATAGCTAAGGGCCTAATTTTGAATGAATAGAAAAGAAGCCCGCTATAAAACCAGTGGAGGTGATAATCGTGTTTCTTTAAGGCTAATTCTAAATTGTTTTAGATTTTAGCAGCTTCTGGAGTTTGGCTTTCATAGAGGGAAAAGGAAAAGGTCTAAAAACCTTCAGACCAATGTAGTGGCTCAGACCTTTTTCCCCCCCAAGTCCTTTTATGTGCGTTTATTAGTCAGTTGCTGTTCTGTAAATGATACCACTCGTGCTGTCTGCACTGGACCCTTGCCATATCTCCATCCATAACGGATGGATACTTTTTTCCATCCCCGTATGGATTCTTCAGGGCTTGTTACTTTCTGATGGACAATGGGAGTGAGCATAGAAAGGAAGAGGGTAGAGATGAGGGACTGTGTTTATTTTATTCTATTTCCCTACCTCTCCGGAGTGCCAATGGCACCATGAGAAGCGCTCACATACGCTGTTCCCTGGGGATCAGGAAGGAGCCTTCCTCAGAAGATATGCTGGGAAAGACGGTTAATGGTAGAGAGTTTTGCTCTTGATCCATGTTTTCCTCTGCTCTCCTGCATCTTTGAGGTTGGCTCTAATTTTGGCATCCCCAGTGTAATATTTAGACCACAACAAATTTTGCTTATTCTCTGACCTGTGCCTATTTAATATAGAGCCACAGTCCAACTAAGGATTTGGCCCAGAAGGGCTGAGTATGGCCCACGGGCACTTCAAATGGATGTCCCACAGAATGTCTGGGGTTCCCCACCTCCACTGCAACCAAATTTCTCTCCTCAAATGGGGACCCCCTTGGATTTTACGAGTTTTGAGGGCCCCACAGTTCACCTCGGTGACCAAACCGGAGACCTGAGACTCATCCTCTCTCCATCTGATCGTTCTATTGTACTGTCCTCTGTGTCTCTGCTGTGTGTCTCGCCTGCATTCCCTCATACCCATGAGCATGCTTTCTCTTGGTTCCTCCTCTCAGTGTCATCTCCTGGCCTGTAATGCAAACATCATTTCCTCACCGGCTTCATGCCTCTAATTGCACTCCCTTCTCGATCTGTTTTCCCCGAAAGTAGAGTGATCCTCCTAAACTGTAAATCAGCTCGTGGCACACCTGTGCTTCAAATACCTCTGGGGTCCGCTGGGGCTTACAGGATGAAGTTCAGACTATGTGGTGTGGTGGACAAGGCCTTTCAGCATCTGACCTGCCCATCTGCCTCCCACCCACCCCCCATGGCTGAGCTCCAGCCGTGGCAAAATGTTTCACTCCACACTTTTTAAATCTTTTTTCTTTGCACTTCCTGTTCTTTCTGCTTGGAGTATCTTTTTCTTCCGCATTTGCTTGACTGAATTCTACGTATCCTTAAATGCCATCTTTTCTCTAAGCCCTTTCTGACCACCCTTGGAAGTTAAGCATTTATTCTTTGGCTCCCCTTTGCCTGTTCAGACTTTGATTATAGTGTTTATCACGTTGCTGTAATGATTTGCTTACACGATGCCTCTCCCAGTATGTGTGAGCCCTCTAGTTTAGCACAATTCATGGCGCATAGGAAATTTTAATTGATAAATGGATAGCATATTTGCATAGTGATTTTACCTGTATGGGATGTTTTCACCTCTATCAATCACATTTCATCCTGGTGATATTCCTGTGATGCACATACTTTGATCCTCATTTGACAGATGAGGAAGTTGAGTCATTGGAGGAAGTTGAGTCACAGAGCTGATAGATTATTTGCCCACAGCTCCTCAACCAAATTAGCAGCAAAGCTAGGAAGAGACTGCAGGCTTTCTGCTCCTTGTGTAGTCAAGCCCAGATTTAGATATGGGATTCTCTTATTTAGTCACATACTGGCTGGGTCTTTTAGTGAACTTTTTTTTTTATTAAGTTCACTAATTGTGTGTGTGTGTGTGTGTGTGTGTGTGTGTGTGTGTAGCCCATAGTGACAGGTGAGGCATCCATAACATCATCGATTCTTAGAAGTGGAAGTTATGTAGTCTGTAACTTTACAGATAAGAAGATTCTGTACCTGAGAAGTTCACAACTCAGCCATCAATGGCAGAACCCATGTCTCCTGACGTAGGCATGAGGTATTTTTCTTACTCCCTGTTGGGCAATCATCAGTTCTCTTGGACAGAGTTTCAGTGTTCAATGTTCCGGGTTGTCAGTAGGATTTTTTTGAGCCATTAGGCCAGTTAACTCTTGGGAAGAGCCTATCCTGGGAGCAGAAAGGATATCCTTTCTGTGAATATTCTCAGTGAAAGAAAGGCCCATGAAAGAGATAGGAAGGACCCAGATGAGAAAGCATCAGAGACGCTGTGCTTTTATTGGCTATGTCCCCTTTCAGATTGCATTACTTCTTTTCCAGTGAGTGTCGTAGATTCCTGAGCATGAGCCATTTTGAAAAAACAAAATAGGCAACCAACAACAAAGGTATCTCATTAGGCTGACCCATGAGAACACCACCTTGCAAGGAAAGATGTGTTCCATAGTCAGAGAGGTTGTGGTGTCACGATGTAAACAGCGTGTAAAGCGTGTTGGGTCTCCAGAGGATGGCGTTCCTCATTACCTGAAAATGACCCGGAACTCAGTGGTATCACCCTTACTTCTACCGGTGCTCCTCCCCTTCTCTGCACGGTTATAGATTTCGATTTCGATGTTGATATCGATATAGATATATGATAGAGATACCAGTGTACATGTGTATGAGGAAAAGCCAACACTTCATACATCTCACATGGACAAAAGAAGAGCATTGACCAAACTGTCATCGTTTAAACAATTCACCATGAAGCTGGCAGAGTGCCTTCAAACTTAACACTCCACTTGCTGTTCTGAAAAACAGAAAAGTTTTAATTTTCATCACCTGAAATTTTTTTCCTTTTTTTTTGAATATTCGAAAAAAAATGGACTCTCGAGCTGGCGTCTCGATAGTGTTCTTCCCTTGAGGTAGGGGTGTGAGAAAGCCTGGAAATGAGCACCAACCCACTTCCTTTGGATTGAAAAGAATGCATTTTTCTCATCTGTGCCTGAGAAAAAAAGTTAAAACTTGCTATCTCTAAACTCCATTTAGCAGTCCTTTTGATTCCCTTTTATATAACAATAACTTGATCCTACTCAAAATCCTTGGCACCTTCTGTGACAGCCTGGAATGTAAGAACACTTTAGCAGACCTGAGTGTGAGTGATCTCCAGGAGTTTTGGAATGAAGAGGTAGGGTTCTCAGTGCCTTAGTCAGAGTTCACAGAAGAGAAGAATACCGGGATTAACACAATAGACTCCTTTCATTTCCCTCGGGTGAGGAAAGCAATTATGTGTCTATCAAGACTCTAGTAAGTGGTGCAGGAGCATTAAGAAGGAGTGGGTGGACAGGTGGGTGAAGGCTATGCCACTGGAAAACAGTGCTGAGATAGGAGGGGGTCCTTTGCGCTTAACTTGTTAACTGTTTTATTTTGAAGTTTATATCATGTTACCCTTGCAGCTTAGAAAGAAATGATTTTTTTTTACATATATATATATATATATATATATATATATTGTTGATGGCGGTTTTCAGTTCCTTACCCATCTGAATTTTATTAGGGGACTTATTTCAAAGACATCTCCTGTTTAATCATGTTTAAACAATCTGTTTAAGACCTGTTGTGTAGATATAAACACAATAGCCCTTTAATGTAGTAAAACAGACTTCTGACAGACCCAGCACACAACAGACACCCATCCATTATTGCTTAAGCCTCCGTTCCTTCCATGCCTGACCTGAGAGTGTGACCACAGAACTCCGCTGACAGCCGTCACTGCTCAGAAGACCCTGCCTTGCCCATATTAATGTCTAGTGAGCCGAGAACAGCAGAACAGCAGACAATCAGAGAGGCCTTAGACTAGATTAAAGCTAAGTACCTTAAATCTGGTTTAATGGCTGTGTTTACATCTCCTTCTTCTTCATTCTTTTAAAAAAGTAATCAGGTTTTGCACGCGTTAAGAAAACCACCTCTTCTTGCCAGCTGGACTAGGTCCAGTTGAAGCAAGAAATTTCTCCTCCCCCCCCCTGCCCTTTCTTTTTCTGTCTTTTTCTTTTTATTTCCTCTATGATCTTCACTGCCATTCAGCACAGCAAGACGGGGCTGCGGGAGCTGGCTGAATTTTTCCCGGGTTATTACTTTTTAACGTTTTCTTCCTGTTCCGGAGCTGGGAAAATGGAAAATGATGTTCTTCTTCGGTTGCAGCGTGTGTCAAGAGAGGAGCCCTTTGCACTTTTTAGTTACTTTTACGTACCGTTTTCTTTCTCTGCTTCAGACGCACATACGGTTACATAAGTATGTCCAAAACCATCATAATGAAAGAGAAACAGGGACGATTGCATGCTAAGGACAGTCAGGATCCAGGAATTGCGTGACTGTCTGAAGGCTGGTAGTCACTGGCCTCTTTGAAGAATAATGCCATCCATGTTTAGCCAGATTATTGGCAAATAAACAGTGATGCTTTTTGTTCGGCTGTGGAAACTACCATTTCCATTGCTTAAAACATTACCATTAAAAAAATCTTTACATCTCTCAGTGGGGTCTCTACAAATGCTAGTGGCACAAAACTGGGGTGTGTGAAGTATCTTACAGTAAAAGAAGGCAAAGGAAATGTTTTCAGAAGTAAAACACTCAAGTTTTAGTGAGTTGTTGAGGGGGGGCTAAGGGTAAACATAGAGAAAGAGATCTTTTGTTTGTTTCCCAGAAACTGAAGGGTGAGATGAAGTTTCAGATGGCCCAGGATGTGGATATTGGGTTGTGTGTGATTAGTCGGAGGACAAGAGGTATGGTGATAAAACAGAGTTCGGAAGACCGGGTATAATGTAATGAATTCTCAGAAGTAAGCTTCTCAGCTTTTTCTTTCTTCCTTTTTAAATTTTTATTTATTTATTTGACACAGAGAGAGGGACAGAGAGAGAGAGGGAACACAAGCAGAGGGAGTGGGAGAGGGAGAAGCAGGCTTCCCGCTGAGCAGGGAGCCCGACGGGGGACTCGATCCCAGGACCCTGAGATCATAACCTCACCCGAAGGCAGATGCTTAACCAACTGAGCCACCCAGGTGCCCCTTCTCTGCTTTTTCTTATTCTCTTCTTTCGGGTCCTCTTTTTTCTCAGCCTTCACCCTCTCTCCTTTCCTTTCCTTGTATGAAAAGGAGGGCTGAGGCAGGTCAGGGGACTGGCTTCCAGTGTCACTGCCTACCTCCACGATTTCAAGTCACAGGATTTTTTCTGGACATCCGTTACTTTTCTAAAGTGAAGGACGTGGTCTGGAAATCCCTATTCTCTTCCAGCTCTGAAAAATTCTCATTCATATAATCTCGCTTTGAAATGGGAGTAAAGAGGCAAGAGCATCCCTTGGAAATGACGGTGGGGGGAGAAGTCAAAGATAGCAGGATTGTAACTGTTCAGGGCCAGAGAATCTGGATGTAAAGGGGCCAAGGAGATGAGGGATGTTTTAAGACCTGGGAGTGGGGCTACGGTGAAGTCAGCCAGGTTCTCCGGGAGCTCTTTTTTCCTCCTGCTTGTAAAGAGTATTACGTCTGCTCTTGTGTGTTTCCATTATACTTTCATCTGGTCTTTCTTTAAATTTTTTTAGGCCTTTTTTTTTGTTCTCGCCTCCCGTGAGTTTCTTTTTCTTTAGATGTCTCAAGGTTTTTGAGTCCATTATTTCAAGAAAAAGGATTACACTCTAAGCATATGTTTTTTAGAAGCTATCCCCTGATGTGTGACTGATGCTCGCAGAGCCTGGTTGCCCCTTCAGTCTTTGATGGTCACGATTTGCCACAGCCTGAAATCCAAGAGTTATAAAGGAACTCGCAATTACTATACATGCATGTTAATGTTTCACAACTCTTCCATTAGTAAGATCTTGAATTCTTGAGCCTTTAGGAGCCTAGATTTTGGAAGAGGCTGTCCTTCAGTGATCTCTCTTATGCATCCAATTGCATTTAAAAAATGAGTTTGGGAGAGTGAACTTTTTACTCGCTGATCTAAACTGGCGCCTTTCATTATTAAAAGAAAGCAAATTCAGTTTTTAACATTTTTTTTCTATGAACTGGAGTTCCTAGAATATTTCTATGGAGTCTATGGCTTAACTATGTAATTATGTCTCTTGAGTAGATTATGTTTTTTCTTCCCATAATTATGTTTTTACCCGAGAGACTGGAAGGCTTCAGTCCTCTCCTGGGTGAAATTGTTCTTCCTCTCCTCTTCCTTGATAAACTTTGAATTCTGCATGTCTGATTTTGTTCAAGGGCTGAAAGGGGGCTCTGGAAGCTATGTGGAAGTGATTATGAGTTTTTTTTCCTTCAGAAATTGGTTTATATATTAAGAAGGGCCCTTAGAGAGAAGCTCTGTTAGTTCATTTTTGAAATGCCATCAGAGAAGAATCTCCTGGAAGGAGATTTGTTTATGATCTGTGGTCCTCTGTCTGAAGCCACACACTAACATGGCTCTAGGGCTGTCTCCTCTCACGAACTGTCTTTTGTGAGCTCTGGGGCCCCCACACACATGTCCTGTCGCATGGCTGCTCACTCCTAGTGGCTCAGAGGGGCTAGAGGATTCTGAAGCATAAAGGCAATTTTCTTAGTCCACTTTACTGTTCTAGTCCAGAAATAGTTTTTGACCTGAACCAGACAGCATACTCTTAGGAAAAAAGATGACTCAGCAGCCTTTCCCAGCAAAGATTATAGACTCATCAATTTTACTGTGGGAAATGTTTCCCAGTGACTAGCTCTTTTTTTTTTTCTTCCCTCCTCCTTTCTTTTACTGGATAAAAGGAGAGCTAATTCTAAATTTATCGGTGTTCTTATTTATTAATTCAGTAAGCATTTGTTGTGGGGCCTTCTTTGTACCGAGGCTCCAGGTTAGGTGCTAGACATGAGACGTGACACCCATCCTCACGGGTTCCTAGTCAGTCCAGGAGAATCTAAGATAATAGGGTTTGAAATTTTGTATAAATATTTTCTATCAATTCAGAGTCAGTTAATGCTTACTGAATGCCTACTACACTTAAGTATAACCACATGTAGTAGACAAAAAACAGTTGTAGCTGCTTTCGGCTTGCTGAGATGGAAACCAGAGGGATCACGGAGGCCCTAGAGACAGAAAAGACCAGAACAGTGTGATGGCCAAATGGAGATGATGGGGCGAGGGTATTCTAGGTGGAGGGAGACAGCTTGGGCAGAGGCACCGGCGCTCTATGAAGAACCATGTATAGTCCAGTGTGAGTAGAGCCTAGGCGGGGAGCGGTAGAGTTGTAGCCATCCGAAATGAGATCCGAAATGAGAGTGGTGATGTACATTCAGACAGTATTTCCCAGGTCTTTCCAAGTCTTTGCTTTCTCTGCGGGGCTCAGGGAGCTCTGTTTAATTCAATAGACAGTGTTAGACAGTTGAGAGGTTTTAAGCAGGTGAGTCGTGTTAGGATGTAGGGACTGAAAAGATGTTAGAAATTTTGGAAATTTTCAGTGGTCCCAGAGATTTCCATTAAATCCCTTCCTGCGGTTGGCGGTACAACTCGTTGGTGTCCTTTCGTTTACTCCAGACTGCTTTCTGGTGGATAAGCCACAAGTAAGAGGTCAGGAGTGGTTTTGGTGGGACTGGAAAGTGGGGGCTCCTCCCTGTAGAAACTAGGAATGGCCTCACCCGGATGCTGGGGTCCAGGAAAGGGAGGCGGCAAAGGTATATCTGGGCTGGGTTTTGAGCCTCGGAGACTAGAAAGTGGTGATATTAATGACAATAAGGATATTGGAGGAGAAGCTGGTTGGGACTGTTTGTAGTGGGGGCAGGGGTGTGTCAGGGAGAGGCAGAGGGCTTAACTAAACATTACAAGTGTTGCAAGAATATAGGTCTTTGCTTTCTTAGACTTTCACAAACCACCAGTGAAATGTAGTCATCTGAATGTAAACAGAGAGGAGTTTCACTTTTCTTAGTAGCATTTCCATTTTCACATGTACATAGGAATGCAGAAAATCAGGGTTTTCCATCTGGAGCCACAATAGTTACAAAGTATTTGGATTCCAACTTTGCACGCCTCCCCTAAGAACTCCCCTGAGTCTGTATAATCGCGACCCTGTTACATTGCTTTTGCTGAAAACCATCTAAACCGAGTTCTCTGAGACGAGATGAAGTAAGGCTCCTCCTTAATAGTAGAATCCCAAGTAATTTCATTTTGGAATAGAATTAGGACTTGAAAATTTGTCAACCTGTCCCTGCACCCCTCCCTGCACTCTCTTTCATGGGTCACTTTCAGGGTAGAGAGATTAGAACCAAGGCTTCGTTTTTGTTGTTTTTCCAGACCTGTTGTGGAGTTGCAGCTCCGTTGCTGTATATCCAATTTACTCTGAAAAATGGTAACTCTTGCCTTTTTACTCCAAGGAGCATTGTCAGAAGATCTCATTGTCAGGGTATCTCCTGGGCTTGAGCCCTCGAGTATAGGACTGGGTCTCTTCCTCTTGCACACTTGCTGACAGCAAAATTAGCTATTATCTCCCAGGTCGCCCCGTCGTCCTGGGGGAAGCCTGGGTCCCTGGAAGAGGAGGCTCTTGGACTGCCAAAGGACCATTTCATTAGTTGGGGATTCAAAGATCTATCTTAAAAGGGCAGCTTCCCTTCTAGATTGCAGAGTTGGAAAGAACTAATGCGTGGTTGAGAAACCAGAGGCACCAAGTGATTTGAAGAATAGCGTGCTTCTGTTGAGATTCTTTATCACATACGTGTTCAACACTATCTTGTCTCACAAGATCTTTATTATCATGTTTCTGTCATTTGTCCTCTAGCTTGCTGTCCTCCTTTCTTCTCTGCTGATCAAAATCCTACTCGACCTTCTAGGACAGAATGATCTCATCAGTAAGAGCTTCCTCTTTCCTTTAGTCAATACCAGTTGCTCTCTTGTTCTTCCCAAAACAGTTTATTGGTTTTTTAAAAAAGTTTTTCTCTTATTAAAATTTTCAAACATATTAAAAGATTATATTTAAAATCCCATCTACTCTTTACCTTATTTTATAACTAATAACATTTTTCCATATTTGTTTCATCTGATATACCCCCTGAATATATTGGTTAGCTCTTCTAAAAAATAAGGGCATATTCTTACATAATCACAAAAAGCACTTCCTTAATATTTTAAAATAGTCTGTATTCATATTTCCTCAATGGATCCCCAAACTAAGCATTTTAGTGATTGCCCTCATCACAGCCTTCTCTGGTTATGTTTAATGGCTTGCCTTTCTTCCCTACTAAACTGTGAACTGCTGGAGGAGAAAGACATTATCTTTTTTTTTTTTAAGATTTTATTTATTTATTTGACAGAGAGAGAGCAATCACAAGTAGGCAGAGAGGCAGGCAGAGAGAGAGGGGGAAGCAGGCCCCCGCCGAGCAGGGAGCCCGATGCAGGACTCAATCCCGGGACCCTGAGATCATGACCTGAGCCGAGGCAGAGGCTTTAACCCACTGAGCCACCCTGAAGGACACTATCTTGACAAATGTCTCTCTCCTCCTCCTTGCAATGCCTGGGGAGACTCACATGTGGGCAGAAGCCTGCACACACACATGTGGGCTGGACTAACCGATCCAGATGTGGACGTGGTCCTGGTTCCTGATTTTTCTTTCTTTCTTTCTTTCTTTCTTTCTTTCTTTCTTTCTTTCTTTCTTTCTTTCTTTCTTTCTTTCTTTCTTTTTCTTTCTTTTCTTTCTTTCCTTCCTTCCTTCCTTCCTCCCTCCCTCCCTCCCTTCTTTCTTTCAGAGTTTATTTATTTATTTGACAGAGAGTTAGCACAAGTAGGCAGAGCAGCAGGCAGAGGGAGAGGGAGAAGCAGACTCCCCGCTGAGCAAGGAGCCTGATGCGGGACTCCATCCCAGGATACTGGGATCATCACCTGCGTTGAAGGCAGCAGCTTAACTGACTGAGCCGCCCAGGCGCCCCTTGCCTCATTTCTTTTGTGGCATTATCATGATACCCAGAATGGAAGTACACACCCAATATGAGAAGTGAGCACTTAAAACCGACTTAGAATACTGGTGTAAGAAGGCGAGCTGCCCGACGTCATGCCGCAGGGAGTTGTGAAATGACCTGCCTGTGCCCCACGAAAGTGGGCCTGCTGTGACGTGGAGCCTTCTTGGTGAGGTTGCCTTGTTTTTGAAAGGTGCACTCTCTTGGAGGTGCTTTTGGGTATTCTTCAGGAGTTTGTCTTTCCCTTTGGGGAAAGATAGCTGATCAGCTGTAAGTACAGGGCGTAGAGTGTGACAGTCTGCCTGGGGACCCCCACAGCTTTCCATGGTGGTTATGCAGTTCTCAGCGGACTTTTATAAAAATGGGCAAAATGGGTCCCATCACAGATGCAAGTTTGCTTTCGTAGTTCACACAGCATAGTGTCCAGGTCTTCACCAACCCCTTTCAGCTGCATGATCTTTTAAGCAGCAATCTTAATGGCAGTATTCCCAACTGGCCTCTGTGAGTGCAGGCTCCTTGCACTACCAGGGCTGGGCATGGAGGGAAGGGACAATCAGCTGCACTCTTGCTTAGGGACCTCACTTTTCCTCACGCGTCTTTGCTCTAAAGTTGTGCGAATGTTGTGACCTCTGGATCATGAGTTCTTCTCCTGCCCCTGAGTTTATTGTAACAGAAGTCATATACAGCCACATATACTGGACTTTTTGAAAGAAATTGCTTCTGAAAAGTACTTTTTTTTTCCATTTTAAACTCACTTTTGACATGATTTCCTCTGGTGCTGCAGTGTTCTACTCTAACATAAGCTGGTTGGCAATGGGAGGGAAGAGAGCCTGGGACCAGCAATCAGAAACCCTGGGTTCTAGTCCTGCCACTAACTGTGTGATTTCCGGCAAGTCACTTCCCCTCTCAGGGATTCAGGGTCCTTATTCAGAAAAGAAGTACAGTGCGGGATTAAAATGATTTCTGTTGTCCTTTGCAGCTCTCTGATTGTAAATGACTTGCAGCAATGCTGAAGAATTATAGTGAGGGCTTCTTGAGAAAGCACGCAAGCAATTAACATTCGCTTAAATGAATGTCCTTCAGGAGCGCCTGGGTGGCTCAGTGGGTTAAAGCCGCTGCCTTCGGCTCAGGTCATGATCCCAGGGTCCTGGGATTGAGGCCCACATCGGGCTCTCTGCTCAGCAGGAAGCCTGCTTCCTCCTATCTCCTCTCTCTCTGCCTGCCTCTCTGCCTACTTGTAATCTCTCTCTCTGTGTCAAATGAATAAATAAAATCTTAAAAAAAAAATGAATGTCCTTCAGGGAAATTTCTTAGCAAGCACCAATGAGGGCTGGTCTCCAAAGAAAGGCTTTGCCCGCTGGAGTCACTAGATTGCCAGATAAGAGAGGGGTTTTTCTGGGGAAAGATAGAATTATATCATGATATCCTGGGCCAGAAAATTTTCTCTCTACCAGGACATTTATCTAAAAGAGGAGAACATTCATTCATTCATTCGTTCATTCATTCATTCATTCATTCATTGCATAAATATTTGTTGAGCCCTTAGTGTATGGCAGGCACTATCAGTAAGGACACAACTTTAAACAAGACAGAGCACTCCTCCTCACGGGGCTTCTATCTTACAGGGAAGACAGATACACAAGATAAGTACGGATTGTGGTAATAGCCATAAAGGATATAAAGGGAGGCTGGTTGAGCTCTAGGAGGAGGAAACCTGCTCTGGGTGTAGTAGGTAGGCAAGCCCTCTCATAGGAGGTGCTGTTCACAGTGAGGTCAAAGGGGTGAGAAGGAGCAGGCCCTACAGAGAAATAGGGGGAGAGCATTTTGGGAATATGGAGAGGTTCTGGGATGGGAAACTGCAAGGAGGCAGTGTCAGATGCCCAGAGAGAGATGATGGGGTCCTGGACCAGGGTTGTACCAGTAGAAGTGAGAGCACTGAATGGCTTTGAGGTATACTTTCAAGATGGAAATGACAAGACTTGGTAATAGACTGAATGTGGGGAGTGAGTGATTAGGGGAAAGCAAGAAAATGTCTAGGTTTTTGGCCTCCATTGACTGAGGGGCTGGTGCCACTTACTGAAATGAGGATACTTCTAGAGAAGAATAGGGTTCTTTGGCAAGAAGAGTCAAGCATTATGTCTTAAATATACTGCATTTAAGACACCTTTTAGACATCCCAGGGGAAAGTCCAGTAGGCTGTGGGACCTACAGACCTGAAACTCAGGACAGGGGCGTCAGGGCTTACCTTGGAGATGGGGAGTCCCTGGTGCGATGGGGTAGCATCAAGTGGGACTGTGAGATCATCTCGGGCAGTGGTCCTCTGCTTCGGCTGCACATCACATCACGTGCTAAGCTTGTACAAAATAACTTCCCAGGACCTACTTCGCAGAGGTTCTGATTTGATCGAGCTGATGTGTGGTCTGGACATCTATATTTTTCAAAGCTCCCGGGTGGATTTTCTTATCCAGCTGGGGTGGAAGAGCCACTGCCCAAGGGAGAAAGTTTCCCATTCTTTATACCTTCCTCCTGTTTGGAAGAAGCGCTCTTTGGCCCTTTGGCTGACGTTCAGTTCTCCCTGTACTGCAGCAGAGTCCCCTGTCTTTGATTTAACTCAGTGTGCCCTAGTCTTCCGTGCTCTCGATTTCTTAAGGGACTCCTTGAGTGTGGAGGATTGGAGAATGTCTTCTTTCAGCCCGTCATTCACGAGCTAGCCCTGATGTGGTTTAGCGGTAGCCGGTGTTTGTCATGGTTGAGAGATGAAGAGCCTGTTCGGCTTTTGTTCTTCCTTGTGCTGTAAGAATTTTGTTGTGGTTGTGGTGGTGGCTCCGAAGGGGCAGACATCTACACGGAGAAATGCATACTTTTGTTTGTGTGTGCACAGACAGACAGATAACCCTCGGAGCATGCCACATGTCTGTAGATACTTGGTAGCTCGTGTTTGAAGGTAATCTCTGTAAGGTCACTGAGGCTTTTAAAATTTCACCTGCTCTTCCATTTTTCGTACTTCTCAGTGCTGCTTCAGGTCCTTTATCCTCGCCTATAGCCTCCTGTGGCTTCCCTGAAGCCCTGCGCTCAGAGGAAATGAGAAGTGAACTCACCCATCCATAGGCTGAGCTCACATCTCGTATGGTCTCCAGGAAAACCCAGGGAAAAGGCTGTAGAGAGCAGAGGCGAGGCTTTATGAAGCTTTCTGGTGACCCGTAGCCCACATAAAGTCCCAGTGTTTAAAGGAACCACGCAAGACCTTGTAGCCCTCTCCTTAGCCCTCAGGGAATCGGTCTTTCCAAAAATATGGCCTATTAAAAAAAAATAACTTCCAGGGACAATTCCATAAGCTCTCTTGTTAATGTTTATAGCTATATCAACACCACACCAATACTTTGTGTGTGTGTGTGCATGTGTGTGTGTGTGTAACAGAATCCATGAATGTAACTGTGACGAGTACTATATAATTCCTAATTGTGAAACTGGTTAGATCCTGTAAGATGCACTGTGGGAGTTTGCATAGGGTAAAGGATGAGCTGTTAACTTTGTCATCGAATCCTCACTGCTGCTTCTGCTTGCGTTGAAAATCGGCCTTGGCACCACACGAGGCTTAGTTCTTAGATGTGTCTGTGTGTTGATCAGTATTGATGGCTTCTCGTGGTGAGCAGGAAACTCGGTCAGATAGGACAGATAGGACAGGAACCGTACACTGTCCAGGCTGGGCTGGCCAATGGCTGAAGCCCACAGGCTAGTGGTCTAGCCTGACCTCCACAGGCCTTAGGGGCTTTGTCTGTGGGCACCTTGCTCGTGGGGGCCTGGGGGCTGTTTGGGGTAACCTCTAAAGGCCCTGTAGAGTTCCAAAATCTGTTCATAATCTGGTTAAGAAGTCCCAAACAATGGTGAAAACAACATAAAACCCAATGACTTTCCCTGATCACTTTTTCTCCTGGTCTCCGTCCCTCATTCCAGCAGATGCCCCAAACTGATGCTGGCAGGAAATAGGGTGGTGGGTGCATTTCAGTTAATGGGCCTATTTGGAACATGTTTGGCTGTGGAGACAGCTACACTCATATTACCAAGCCTTGGCTTCCTGTCTGTTTTCTTTGGGCTGGGTAGGCAATGAAAAAGGAGACAGGAAAATACATTTTGGGGCAAATAAAATAAGGAATTTGTCTTATGAAGACAGCTTATAGCTGGGAAATTCTCATGTTCACCTTAACCCTCTCCTCATGGATTCCCCTTGTCCTGTACAAGAGAAAGATGAGGTGTTCTCATTGGCCTCATTCTTGAAGGCTCTTAACAACCCTCCTTCTGAGTTTTTTTTCTTTTATGGATAATAATCCCGATTCCTCAATTTTTCTTCAAAGGGTAGATTCTGATTCCAGTCATCATCTTAATGGCTGTTTTTCTGGAGAGAGAGAGAGAGAGAGCATGCATGAGAGGTGGGGGAGGGGCAGAGGGAGAAGGAGAGAGTCTCAAATAGGCTCCCCGCCCAGCACAGAGTCCAGTGTGGGCCTCCATCCTGAGATCATGACCTGGGCCGAAGTTGAGTTGGAGCTTAACCGAATGAGCCACCCAGGCTCTTCTTTGAATCAGCTTCAGTTGCAGTTACAGTATGTTGGGGTAACCTACTAGGGCTTCCTTCTGGCACAGAATATGGAAGAAGGAATCTGTAGTATATTTCCGTTCACGTATGCAGTGTTATTGTGCTCGTCCACCACTGTGCCATTCCACAGATGTGCACTGACTTATGTAGCACCTAGATCCTGAGGTTTTTCTGTTATACTTGCACCAAGACTTGCTGAAAATGATTTCATGGCTTTCAAAAAGCCTTAGAACCTTAGTTATGTTTTCATTTGCCTATTTCTGTAATATCTAGAATATCCATAGATTTTAGACTTGAACAAACTAGAAGAGAGACAAAATTGTTTGTTTTTTTTAAATGATGGATTCTCACATTCACATGGTAACCCAAAGGGTATTTTTCAATTTCTTATACAAAACCATAGTACTAGATTTAAAGTCAGAAAGCATTCTCTCTGTGATTTAACATAGTTTATCATATGCTTTTGGGTTTTGGAGTCTCACAAAATATCCAGATTCCTCTTGCGAATTTGAGTTTCCTTGACTCTATTTCCATTTTTTTCCTCTTAAAGGGGTTCTAGGTTTGAGTTTTAATTTTTCAGAAAAGAGTTACAGTGAGGTATAGTTGTAACATAAAAAAGGAAAGTCACTCATGGTATTCTTGGAAATTGCCCTTTGACAAATGTGTTTGTCTCCGTTTCTGCCCCAATTTTGGGATCATAAGGGTGACGTGCACAGATTCTCTGAACTACGGGGAAGTTCCTTCATGAAACAAGCAAACACACCCCAGTACACAACCACCTTCCCCACCATCACCAAGAGGGTCAGAGGAGGCACCCAGAGAGCCTCTCCCGAGTTCCAGTGTCCTGGCCTCGTTGCTGACGCTCGACTCCGAGTCGCCCTCTGGGACCCTCAGCTCTCCATTCGTAGACCAGGAGTAGGAATGCTTGCCACCAGATGATGCTTATAAAGCTGCTTGAAGTGGAAGGCATTATAGAGACACTTCATTATAGATAGCAGTATTGATGATTCCTTGGCTTAAACTCCCAGTATGTATGTTCACATATCTATTTAGTATGGTCAATTGTTCAGCTAATTAATATGCTTTTATTTTATGATTTGCTGTTTCCAGGGCACAGACAGAAGCTTGATGACTCTAAACCTAGTTTGTTCTCTGACCGCCTCAGTGATTTAGGGCGCATTCCTCATCCCAGTATGAGAGTAGGTGTCCCGCCTCAGAACCCACGGCCCTCCCTGAACTCTGCACCAAGTCCTTTTAATCCACAAGGACAGAGTCAGATTACAGGTAAGACAGACTCCTAGGTTTCACTTGCACACGCTCCGGCAGGCTGGGGGTGAGGGGCTACCACATGAGATGTACTCACGGCAGTACTCCTGGGCTGTGAAATGGCTTTATTATAATGCATCAAGACGTGAAGATCTTATGGACCTTCTTCTTCTTCCTCCTCTTTTTTTTTTTTTTTTAAAAACAAATTCCAGGATGCAGTAACTTTGGGATAAACTTTGGGGGAAGTTCCTCCTAATGCTGTGTCCTGGGGCACAGTCTTCCTGCACACGGGTGGGTGGTAATAACGACGCACTTCGGGAGAATGTTTGTTACAAGTTTCTGGACCTTGCTCTGGGGGGTGCAGGGGAGACCATCACACCCTCACTATTAGAAAATTAGTGTTACCATTCTTAGATTTGGGCTTAAATTTTTTACATGTATAACTGTTCAATTAAGTGTGTTTTAAGATTGCCCAGGGCTAACAGGAAGCCTTGATTGGTGGGTATAAGGCAAGGTCAATGAGCGGCTCATCAGACAGAGTTCGCTGCTCATTTAGCTCCGGGTCCTAATGAGACATTTGTCTCTAAGTGAGCTGCTTACTACCTTTCTTCTTAAAAATTAATGCCAGCATTGCACTGCAGACTAATCATTCACATTTGGTGCAGTAAGAGTCCCAACTCTGTCTCTCTCTCTCTCTCTTTATTTTTCTGCCCCACTTGTGCAAAAGCAGATCTTGCATTTAGTGTGATTGCTTTTAGGTCATGGTGACAGAGGAGCATGTCAGTCACCATAGATCTTTAATTAGCCCATCACAAATATTGAGAACTGATATCACCTGGTCATGTCATCTGGTTTCTGTTGTTGGCAGGGGTAGACTAGAATGGAGGGAAGATAACCCAAAACAAAATGTACAGTAAACTCTTAGCATGGATCTATTTTAATGGTTAGGTTTTGGTCGATAGTGGTTAGGTGCTGAGTGTTCTTAATGGTTTATAAACATAATTGTTTATAAATGGAACGACTTCCTTCTCTATCTCTACTGACCATGTTAGATATAGGTCTTCTTGGACGTTTACTTAGAGTAGGATTCTGTGGGTATATTAGTCTGAATTTAAGGGTAGGCCTGAATACACAATTAAAAAATAATGCAGAAATATAAAAATAAAAGAAATACTAAAGAGGACCAGAGCTCTGCATCAGGGAAGAACATTAGAGCTCTGTGAAGAATAGCCATGTATTAGCCTAAATAAGTCTATAAATGTTGATATGTAGGAATCAAATCGTTGGTGCCTTTACTAGACATGTGTCCTTGATAAAAATGCAGGGGTGAAATTCACACTAACTTGTGAATTTGAAGCTTGTAGCTATAGGTGCTACTGCATTTAAAGTAGTGGGCTTTAGATCTTTGATTACGGTCCATAAATAGCTCTCCTTTTGTCTTTATAGTAATCTTTAGACCATATGTGTGTATGGAAGCATTTGGATACATATATAAAAGTGTTTATATATGATTTGCAAGGGACGCATGGTGGCTAATAAAATATATATGAGAAAAATACGTGTTCTATGATTTGGCAATCCCTGGGTTCTTTAAATGTTTGATTCCTGCATTCTCACCCTTAACTGCCAATTATGTTTTACGAATGACAAATGGTTTCAGAATGGCCTTTGAAAACCAGGTGTTGCTAGATCCACTTATGAAGATGCTTTTCTCAAGGCTTTGACCTCAGACCTAAAGATGACATCATTACAAAAAGAACCAGAGGACATTTTAGAAACGGTAGCTTAGATCTCAGTAACCAGAAGGCCAGTGAGAGTGGTGAAGGGGAACCTACCTTTTAGCAGCAGATGTAAGTGCAGAGAGTGACGCTCTAAGCAGGTGTAGGACACATGGAGAGGGCTGGGGCAGGTCAGCGTTATGACTGCCTCCATAGACTGGGCACTATGGGGACACTCGGGAAGGTCAAATTTCCCGTCTGCAGTTCTGCATCAAGTTAGTGGCAGAGCAGAATTGGGGCTCTCGACTCCTGGTGCAGTATGTTTTTTTCTAATACAATACCATGCTGCAACTCCATCACCATCAATTACAAATAATATTTACATTTTCACTGGGTGTATTTCTAAAAATGAAAATATAAAACAGTTGTATTTCTAGGTACCAACAGCTTTCTGGAATTAAGCCATTATTAGCTCTGCATTTGGGATGACAGCACCAGTATAATTGATTTCTAGATCAGTCTTCTCATTTTTCTAATATTCACAAGGTATTGGGCCCAACAACTTTTCTCCAGCCTTCCCAATTAGCATGTTGTCACACACACACACACACACAACATGCATGCGCAGTCACCACACCTACCTACTTACTCCCAGCCGTCCGCATATTCTCTCCATGCCCCTGTATTGTCTGTGACATAATACAACGTTCTGCTCGTCATCAAGGGTGTGCACGGTTCTACCATGACTCAGATGAGTAGGAGAACCAAGAACATCCCTTGTAGCAGCAATTTCCAAGTCAGTTGAACCAATTTCATTTTTTTTTTCTCTCTGGGCTAATTTATTTATTTATTTAGTAAGCATGAATTAGAGCCTACCACATGTAGAGAATTGGGTTGTAGGGTATATGGGATGGGGGGCGAAGCAAAGTGCTCTGTCCTTGAGTTAAGGTCTAATTGAAAAGTCTAATTGAAAAAGTCTAATTGTAGCTGTCCTTCCCAGCCCTCGCATAGCCACATCCTGTCCCCAGACGATAATGTCGTTGTTCCCTAAGGACACGTTCTCCTGTCTGTAACCCCTTAGGCTGTTCTACCTCCAGTGGTTTCTGCCTGCTGGCAGGTGCCATCTATCTTTCACTGTTAGCTTCTTTAGGAGAGTCCTGACCCCTCTATCTACAGGCTGCCTATCCATCCTCTAAGCTTTAGTTGAGATTGCCTTATTTTACAGCTTCTGTGTGTTTGGTTTTTTTTCCTACCCTGTTGGAGTGCACATTCTTTGAGGGATTTATTATGGGGATTTATTTTGGTTTGTGCCTAGCATAGTGGTAGCATCTTGTGAAATGTCGAATGAATGAAAGTTTATTTTTTTAAAGATTTAATTTATTTATTTGAGAGAGAGAGCATGAGAGAAAAAGCGTGAGTTGGGGGGAGAAGCAGAGGGAGAGAGAGAAGCAGACTCCCCACCAAACAGGGAGCCCCACGTGGGGCTCCATCCCAGGACCCTGGGATCAGGACCTGGGCTGAAGGCAGATGCTTAACTGACTGAGCCACCCAGATGCCCCTGAATGAAAGTTTAGATGAGAAGAAATCCGTACAAGAAGGGCTGGAATGTCATGCCTTGTTGGCAGTAACTGTTCCTAATTTCCTGTCCCAGGGTGCCATTGTTCCCTGGTGTTGTAAAATAATGGCAGAAATCACATTTCAGTATAATACTTATATAGTTAAACCATTTGGTTCCATTCCAGTGTAGGATGTACATAATTGCATGATTAAATTTAAATTCTACTTACAAGCCTTACCTATAATGGATTTTGTAACTTCTTTGCAAGATGTCACCTCTGCATTTTGGTTCATGGAATCCTTTGGATAAAGATGTTTGTCACTTCTCATTGGCTTGGCCCACTTGATAGCTCAAGCTCCTAGCTCAAGACTGTAGATGATGATCATGGTTGTATGGTCACTGCTAGTTTTCCCACTTGCCAACAGAAAAGGGGTGACATGAAGTTAGAAGTCATAAACTGAGGAAGTGATAGGCATTTAGTGTTTCACATTCATGTTCTCCAGTGTCTCTTGTAGTTCCTAGGGCTAAGGGTCCCAGCCGTGCAGTGGGCTGACTTCTTTACCATGCCGGTCTCATGGTGTCATTCTGTTGTAGTCATGAATGGCTGACATTCTATCTGAGGGCCCAGGGCTTCCCATGGCTTTCCTGAGGAAGTGAGGAAGTTGCTTCCTTCCTCTGTACCTTCTTCTTCTTTTTTTTTTTTAAATCTTTCAGGCATCTGGTGCCTGCCTCTGGGTGCTAGGAAACACCTCGTCTTGTCACAAATGTCTACTTCTTTGGATTCAGAACGTGGTGATAGCAGTGGAGTAGGGATATTCGGTTAGGAGATACTACTCAAGATAATCACTGTTTTAAACTCAGTACTTTGTGAGTGGGTGAGCTATACCTAAATCAAACAATGAAAAGCAGACTTAGGCCCTTGGGTTAGGTGGGACATTCATCTAACCTATGGGTAAGCATTCTGCTCTTCTGTTATTCATTTGTTCAAAAAATATTTGGGTGCTTACTGTCTGCCAAGCATTAAGTGAGCAAGATAGACCCAGTTTCTGCCGGGTCTGGTCTTCTGACAAGGATCTTACATTTTTGTGCTAGATATAGTCTGTAAATGGATAAATAAGCATACATATAAGATAATTCCAGATAATAACACCAGACATTGAGAAATGGAATAGTGTAATGCATTAGAGAGCAGTTTAGGGAAGGAAGAAGGTAATTTTGATTAGGAAGTTGAGACAGGGTTCTTTGAAGAACTCAGAAGATCATGAGGATCAGCATTTCAGGCAGTGGAAAAGTCATGCAAAGGCTCTTAGGAAGCACTGACCATGGTGGGCTCAGGGGGCAGGAAGGTCTGTGCAGGTGGACATGGGGAATGATACGGAAAGGCAGGCAGGGAATGGATTATTATTCAAGGACTTGGTAAGGAGCTTGGGTTTTGTTCTGATAGCAGTGGGGTTCTTTTGAAGGATGCGAAGCAAGAGAATGACATTATCTAATTTATATGCTTTTTAAAAGTCAGTTTGGTTACTGTGTGAAGAATGGATCGTAAGGGGCAATGGTAGAAATAGGATCATCATTCGGGAAGCTGCTGATATAGCCCAGGAGAGAGTTAAGGATGGTAACATTTCTCTTCTTTCTTCAAGACTCAGCTCAAATGCCAGCATCTCTGTCAGGCTTCTTCCAGTCTCCCCAAGCTGAGCCTAAGGCTCCCATACTCCTGGTCCCCTTTGTGACTATTTTCTGTTTACACATCTGTCTCTTCATCAGACTTTGAGCTTTTAAAGTTTACAGCCATGCTTTATATACCTTTGTGTCCCCATTATCTCACACAGTGTCTATTGCTTTGTGAGTTTGGTTTGGTGATGAATGAATGAATGGCTCATTGACTTCTTCAGGAAGTGTGACCCATTATTATCCTTGCCCTAGTACATATTTGATTGAATTATTATGAGCAATCCTTTACTGAGAGCATATTGTATGTTAGGCATTACTGTAATGAAGTCAGTTCATATGCTACTTACCACAGCTCTGTGAAGTAGACGGCATTATTACACAAAGCGGAGGGTCTGAGGGGCCAGATGCCTTAAATACCTTGCCCAAGGTCCCACGTACAACTAGGCAGTGGTGAATACAGGAATGGAAGCTAGATATGCACTGCCTCAGGGTCCCATGCTCCTTAACCACTGTGCACTTTTGGGAGGCTGAAGCATGCTTCTGTCATGGGCGTTTCTTCCCATTTCTGTACCTTCCAACTTTCATTTATGCCGCTCTTCCCCACTGATGAACTAGTTTTACATGAAGTTCTTATTAAAGCTTTAAAACAGTTCTAAACAGGACATATCTTATAGGTGGAAGAAATTGATTCTTTGAGATATGAATCACTGAAAGCTTCTTCAGGCATTATAGTTGAATGTGAGCTCCACATTCTTAGTCGGCAGTTCCCTTCATCCCTACCAAGTTGGCCATATTGCTGACAGTCTAAATGATATGTGTCCTAAGGGACTAATTTCTTTTTCTTCTCCCCATTGGGTATTATTTAGAATCCTCAGAGATGATATTTTCCTAAAAGGGATGCATTAAGAGTATCTAAATTATGCTTTAAAGTACAATAAAATGGTTTTTAATGATTACATTACAGTTATCTGAGTATGTATTCAAGGTAACACTTTTAGGAATACCTCAAAAAGCAACTTCGCCAGGCATCATGTAGAAGAATCATCTTCTCAGCAGTTACATTAACTGAAGTGAAGTAGTTCCCACCTGACTTTGGTCTGATTCCCTATTCCCTTGGTCAACAACATGTCTTTTAATGTGGAGAGGATCTCAGCCAATTGAGCCCACTGAGCTTGGGCCATGTATGTTTGGCTGTCCTAGGCCTGAGTCCACTGTGCTCACACTGCAACATTGACTAGCATAATCCTTTCCTTTTAATGTGAAACAAGATGGGAGGTGGTGTGGGCATGGGGCTGGGGTTCGGTGGATGGTGGCTGTGAGTGTGAGGGAAAGTGAGGCTTGAGAGAGGCCCGGTGACCATTAGCACGAAGAGTGAGACCATCAGCATGAGAGGGTGGTGGGCTGTAGAGAGTGGGAGAGGTAAGTGAGGTCTCATGCTTTATGAGCACCATGGTCTTACTCATCTGTAGGCATCTCACGTCTGAAGGAACCGAAATCACCGCATTCAA
The DNA here is from genome assembly GCA_002007465.1 of Ailurus styani. Classification (NCBI taxonomy): domain Eukaryota; kingdom Metazoa; phylum Chordata; class Mammalia; order Carnivora; family Ailuridae; genus Ailurus; species Ailurus styani. The sequence goes on from LNAC01000172.1 coordinate 997,467, forward strand.
AGACAGGCTGTTGAAAGTACTATTCTTTTACTTTGGTGGTGCTGTTGTTTAATTTCCGAAGTTGCCAGCAAGCCCTGTCCCATCTTCTTCCTTTGAGATGGTTTGGGTAGGATAGCCAAGTAAATGTGCTGCTGCCGTGCACATCTGTGAGCTAAATGTCTCTGTAGAGGAGGTCACTGGTTACAGTCCTTATGAGAAAAATAGTACAAATGTTGTGTAATTGCCCACCCATTCAGGTCTGGCAGCCACCTTATGAAGAAGAGCAGAATTCAGGCTCAGCCTGTGCTGGCTTTGAAGAAGAAAGCTCAGGAAGACACGTAGAAAGCTGGTGGTCAATATGTCGTGCTGTTGTTAGCCTGTTAGCAGCGTCCTTAGATCAGCTTCATAAAGTTTTCTGGACTTCTGTCAGTAGGAATTCCCTTATTAACTGAGGACACTTGGGCTTTATTATGCTTTCAGAAAAATGGAGAGGGGCAGTGTTCCAAGAAAAATTCATTTCTTGAGTTCCAAAAACTTGCCTTTGTAATTTCCTCCTATCTGGACCAGAAGATGCATTGTTAATGTCTAATTGTGATAAGAAGAATCCATCTACATAATGCCTTGCTTTATCCTTCCCCAAGACTGTTCTGTTTCTAGCCTGTCTTTGGGTCTCTGCCCAGAGGAAGTCTTGATTTCTTTCTTTCATTGTTTTCCAGAGCATTATCTTTCTCTCTTTGGTTTTCTATCTGGTTTTAGCTTTACCTACGTGCATATATGTGCATATGTAATACAGACATACAGAGACATGTACATATATATATATATATATATATATATATACATATACATATACATATACATATACATATACATATGTATATGTCTTTCCTCTTCACTAGTTGCCTGGGGAACTTTCTTGGCTCTTTTGATCTTTTTGCAACGGACTGTAGGGAAAATCATCAGAATAGGAATCTAGCTTTGAATGAAATATTCACTCTACAAGGCCAATCCAGAAGAGGGGCTTCTCAGGCATGCAGTTTGATATAGTGGATACTCTGATGGTTCATTCTGATGTTTACTCATTGATGGGCACCGAGGGCTTCAAATTGAGAGTTGGTATATATTGTACTGTGTAGTCTTAAAGTAACAACAGGGGACGCCTGGGTGGCTCAGTTGGTTAAGCAGCTGCCTTTGGCTCAGGTCATGATCCCAGGGTCCTGGGATCTAGTCCCGCATCAGGCTCTTTGCTCAGTGGGGAGCCTGCTTCTCCCTCTGCCTCTGCCTGCCACTCTCCTTACTTGTGCTCTTTCTCTGACAAATAGATAAGTAAAATCTTAAAAAAAAATAAAGTAACAATAGTATCTTACAAAGATTATCAGTTTAGAAAGTGTTTTGATTCCATTTCTTCATTTCAATATGTGTAGAAATACTCCAGGAATAAAATTGTATGTCCGTCCTCCCATGTAAGACCTTCAGATATTTTTCTAGGGCTTTGTTTATTTGGATAAAGACTTGTTTTTTGACTGTTTCAAAACAGTTAGTGGTAGCAGTCTTTGAAAGACAAATATCACTGAAGAGTCCATATTGTGAAGCCTATTTAGGGAAGAAGAAAACTTAGGCACCAGGAGATTTTGGAAACTCTCAGAGCTAAAGTCAGTGTCCCAGGAAGGTGAAATCTGACAAGGTGGTTTTAGGTGGAGAGGAGATGAGGGGAGAGAGTTAAGAAGAATAGTAAATGTTTGGAATAGTTATCAAGTGAGTGACGGGAGAAGAAAATGACTCTGGGTGAGTGTTGCTGAGGAGCTGGCTAAGGATAGAGATGATTGGAAGAGTCAACCAGTCCAGTTATGTGCTTCTTTCCTGCACTGGTTGCAATCTGGTAACAGGAGTGGGTTCTGGTGTGGTGGATCATCAGTGAGAATGACAGTCAGTCCTAGGATTTGGTAGGACTAGGTACAAGTCAGGGAAAGAAGGAAGACATTGAGCCAGTTACCAATATGGAGGAAGGTTCTGAAGGTCGGTAGGTCATGATAAACATGGAAAAACTTCTGAAGAGGAGTTGGCTCGTCTTGTGACCTTGGAGAATGAGCCAAGAGGAAAGGTTATCTAGGGAAATCCAAGTTTCAGGTCAGGCAGGAGGTAGGAGGGTCCTATGGAAAGGTTAAGCGTAGTTGGGAGCTCTTGGCGGCTCCTTCAACCATTCCTCACATGATGGCTTGTGGGTCCATCTGATGCTGCCTTGAAAACACAGTCCTCTAGCTATGTGTGACCAGGGCAGTAGGGGTCTTCTGGTACTCTGTTCAAGCATCCCAAGATTGTGTTAACTTTTTGTCATCCCGTCACACTGTGGCTTCCAGTCCAAGAAAAGCTTTGTTCTTAGGACAGGCTTCCGCCATCCTGTCTTGGACTTGACTGATTATAGCACTGTGCTTTCTTTCTTACTCAGTTTCATTATGTCACTTGCACCTCCTTTTCCCAACTTCGAGGGTTGTTTTATAGTTCTGATGCTTCACCCAGTGTGTTGGCTTTTCCTCACAACTTTGTCTCATCTTGCAGCTTAGAAAGGTTGTTTCTAATTCTTTAAAGACTTTCATGAACATGCTGGGCAAAACTAGGATGATAATCCTTGAACCTGCCACTGTGCGTCTCTCTCCAGGCCAACCATGAGTCATCTCAACAACCACTTTCTGGTAGGCCTTTTAACTGGCTCTAAATCACATTAGAGATAAGGTGTCTATCTTGCTGAGGTCAGGATGCACCATGGATGGGTGAGCTCTCTTCTAATCCAGTGCTGTGGTAACTCTAGGAAACAGGTTTTTACTGAACCTCTTCTGCTTTCTGGTTGTCACTGTGGAGCGGGGGTGAAAATCTTGTTGTCTGCAGGCTGCTGAAGGTGACTTAGTGTTTTCAGTGGACCGCAAGCAAGTCATCACCAGCAAAGGCTCCAGAAAACTGGTTGACACTTAGATCTTACCAATAGTAGTGCTTTTCTCAGAATAAGGTGAATGGAGTAAGCGAATGTCTAGTAATCGTCTACTAAAGGCATTACCTTCAAATAATTTTAAGACTCTCATGTGGTAGAGGAATGCCAGAGACCAAAGCTAAGGTTGGTAGTGAGTGGAGTTATGGGGAAACAGACTTTACTTAATACAACTTTGGAGCCTTGCTCTGTCAAATAGAAGCCTCTTGCCTACTGGTCTCCACAGTTCTTGCAACATAGTGCAGTATAACTCATCTTGGAACAGAACCTTGAATTCGTTTAAAGCACTAGTCTCTCTCCTCTGTCTTCTTACCTCTCCTGGGCCTCAGTGTCCTCTGAAGCATGTTTGTTTTGCTCCTTCTATTTGGAGATCATTCTTTTTGATAGAGAAGATTAAATCAGAATAGTGTTGGGTAATTTTCCTTTCTGTCAGCAGTAAAAATTATGCCCATTGTTTTCAAACTGTGGGGAGCTTGTTAAAAGGGCAGGTGCCCAGGCTTTACCCCTGAACCAGAAGGTGGGGTATTTACCCCTGAACCAGAAGGTGCTGCCCGGATCACAGCAGCAGGCCCAAGGCCCACCACCTCAGGCTCCCCTGCTCAGCCCGAGCTGATGTGATCCGGCCTCAGGCATCTCAGGGATGTTGTATGGAGGCAACTACGGGCCACAGGCTGCTTGCTGGCTTCTCCGGGCTCTGCCCCTCTGTCCATTTCAGCAGCTGCTGTTTGCCCTCTATACCCTTCCCTGTTTGCCCAGTCCTAGACTGGACTTGTGCCCTGTTTCTATTATGATGCTGCTGGACGGAGATTTTAAAATGCATATCTGATTATGTCACCTCATACTTAAAACACCTCAGTGACCTTCTCTTGCACTTAGGATAAAGCCCCAAACCTCTGGTGTGGCCCAGCAGGTTCTGCTTGCTCGGACTCCTCCCCCGTTCTTGATTTTGATCCTCCCTCTCCCCTGATTTTGAGCCTTTTGTCAGTAATCCACCCACACTGGCTCTCTCAACTCCTCCAAAACCGTACTGCCTCTGTCCCAGGAACTTGATACACACTGTTCACTTGGCCTAAAGTCCTCTTACCCTCACCTACCGATCTACTGGACTCTTGCTTGCCATTGAGTTCTTGACTCAATGATCACATCACATCATTAGACCCCTAGGTGTGGTTGGGGTCCCCCACTGTGCGTTGTCATGGTGCCAAGGACTCTCCCTTCTAGTACTTATCACAGTTACATGATTAGTTGATTCATGTCAGCCTCCCTTGCCCAACTGTACAGTCTATGAGGTCAGGGATTAAGTCTGTCTTTATTCACCATTAATATCCCTAGTGCCTAGCCCAGTACCAGAAGAGGCCACTCAGTCCATATTTTTCAAATGAACGAATGAATGGTTGGATGGGTGAATGAATGACCAGGAGGTAATTCTTAGCACCACGGATATCATCACCCACCTGACAACAGGAATCACGAGGCCTGGGGACCTTCCGTAGTACCCTGGCTGCTGTGGCTGGCCCCCTGGATGTTGACATCAGCCTGACTTGACCTGAACTGACTATACCCACTTTGAGATGGTGATTTGAACTGAAGTTCACTTCCCCTGGCCAGCCCCACATCACAGTTACAGCTCAAGTTCTGGTTCTGTGTGTAGCTTCTTCCCATCGCTCTGCTGGCTTTTGTATGGAGGCCCAGGGCACAGCAAGCCTGAGGCCTTGACATGTGGTGTGACATGTGGTAGAGACTCTTGTTTCTTCTCTTAAGTTTTCTTCTAAGTAAGAAAATCCCTTCATTTTTTATGAGACAGTTACGGGTCCCATTCATCCAAAAGTTGGTGATGCTCTGAAGACACTTCTCATGACCTTTTCTTAATTCAACTTCCTTCTGTTTTTTTTTAACCTTTCATTGTGACATATGACCTCTTAGACTGTGCATACCATTTCTCATTCTCTTCCCTGCTATTGTCTCCTAAGAGTGACTAAGTCCCTCTTCTCTCATTGTTTGCTTTGTGACCTCACTCATCGTGCCCGGTGTACCCTACGTTTTATCCAAACAGCGCGCTGCCTTTTCTCCTCAGATTTCAGTCTACAGCTCTGTGAATCAGTTGGGTTGGTCTTCTGCCAAATGAATCTGGTAGCCATCTTGGTCTGTTTGAGGAAGTCCTGGGTGACGACAAGAGGGGGAGTCAGAACCCTGCTCTTGGGGTCTTCTCTGCTCTGTGAGGGAGGCGCTGTGAGGGCCAGCTGTCACCGACGTCTCACAGCCTGCCCAAACCTGCTCAACACACTTTCAGTAACTTCAGTGACAACTACTGTCTCCAGAAAGGACTGGAGGGTAGGGAGTTTGCTTTCTTGAGTAGTTAGAATTGTAGAGTTTCATAGCTGAAAATCATCTTAGTGATAATGCATCTGTTCTCGTCTCCTCTCCCAGGTGCAAACGGTGAGACTCAGAGAAGGTAAATCAGTGGTGCACGCCTGCACCGTTCCACCAGTCCAGGGCTCTTCCTATGCTGGAAGAGGAGCCTGTTTGTTCTAAGAACCGTGTGTCCTACTAGTCAAGAGACCCAGAAGTGAGTGGGAGAGCTCATTCTAAAAATCCAGTCTAGCTAACAAGGTTATTTGGGAAGGCATAGAATTTAAACACTTAGTATTTAGTGTAAATTGTTTTGAAATGGGAATTAATGTATGTATGGATGTGAGTGTATTTGTATTGTGAATGATAGTAATACGACAGAAATAGTTTAGGATAGGAAATTGTAAACCTGCCTCTCTCTGTTGAGATGACTGGCTTTTTTTTGACCCTGGTAGCAATTGAGAGGGCATAAATCGTAAACTAGTAGACCCTATACACCACTCCTTTCATTTTAAGGACCCCAGTTTTCTTAAGAAATATTTGAGGTTTACACAGGCCGATGTGAGCGCTGATTACGGTAAAAAAATGGGTGGAAGATTTCTAGTTGTACCCTGCTCCCCAAATAGAGCAGGTGCTCCTGCAGGCACATGGAGCTTTGGCAGAAACCGTTGGCTCCCGTCGGGTCACGTTACACAGAAACCTGCTGGCACCATAAGCAGGAAGAAGCCTTTTGTGCACTGGTTCAGGCTTTGCCCCTGTTAACTTGTTTTCTCCCATCTCTGCATAAAGTTCAACGCCATGTGCGTGGTTTGCCTCGTTGTGAGTGATTCTTAGGAAAGCAAGCCCTTCTTCACACCCACACATGTTTAACCAAAGTGTTTACAAAAGGAGGCCCGCTGAGAGCAAGCACTGACTTTCCACGCTTACCTCTCACTGGACTTTCATGTGGCTCTCTGCCCACTTTGCTCCCCCCAGACTCAAACTCATTCAAGCTGAAGAGAAGACTGCTACATATTTTCCTAGAGCCAGTTCATTTTCCTAGGGTGGCTTTCTTCTAACCCTCGGCCTCCTTCCTCTCTTTTTTTGACCCCACATGTTTGGAGTTCAATTATGCAGACATGGAATTCTCTTTCCAGTCATTTGAAAGTATGGGTCCTCTTGGAGCCGTGGCTCTTTCTGTACCATTTAGGAGATGAGTGGACACTCCTTCCTTTCTCCTTTACCGGTGATTGAACTTCAGAAGCTATGATCCAACTCAAAGAAAAGAGTTTGCTTTTCTTACATCCACAGGTTTAAATAAATGGTTGTCTCCATTTTTGCCTGGTGCTAAGACACCTTGAGACATGGGAACCATTCTTCCCCACTTAGCATTTGGGAGCATCACCTGGGTATATATGCTGCCTTCTGTCATTTTTGTTTTGGGAGTTTCTGGAACAACCTTCAAGTAGCCCAGCAGAAGGAACAGTCCTCTAGAAAGAGAACTTGTGATATTGGCTCTTACATTGATGCCTCATGGTTCATTTCTATCTTTAGAGCATTTTTTTTTAAAGACACAAGTATGTGCTTTGAACATTTTTGAATTAATTATGTCTTTCCGTTTTAACTTCCCCAACTGCTTGCATAAGCGTTTTCAAGGCAGGAAAGGTCTTTTGTGTCCTGTCCGTCCCTTAGACCATCCCACTGCCACGAGGGCCTATAGAAGCTGTTGATCACAATAAGAAATTGATAATTTGCTGGTTCACCAGAACACCACGCAAAAACTCCTCTCCGCCTGCCTCTCAAAAGCCCTGTTAAGGTGGCAGTAATGACCATTTGTACTTTGGAGATGGAAAAGGCATGGCTAAGAAGAGCCTTACCCTTGACTAGTGAGTTGGGAGAGAGACTGTGAAGTGTACACAGACCTCTGGGCTTCTAGTGTCTTTTTAAAATATAAGCTATATGGAGGAGCAGCCCTACATGGTGTTGATAGTAGTGGTGTCTCTGGCAGACTCTGCCTCAGGTAAAACCAATGCTGAAGGCTTCCCCCCCCCACACACACAAGTTTTTATTTAAATTCAAGATAGTTAACATATAGTACAGTACTGGTTTCAGGAGTAGAATGGAGTGATTCATCACTTACTTACAACAGCCAGTGCTCATCACAGCGCGTGCCCTCCTTAATGCCCATCCTCCGCCCACCTCCCTCCATCAACCCTCAGTTTGTTCTCTACCTTTAAGAATCTCCTACGGTTTGCCCCCTGTTTTGAAGGATTCTTCATGTCGAATGACTGGTTCCTTTTTATTCAATCTGAACTCTTAGTAGCTAGAATTGGTCTGTTCTCACAAGGGAAATCATGATTTCTTCTGGAAGGGTGTAGTTAGAGATCTGAGGTATCTTCTAAGTAGCCTGACCTTTGGTTCTTGGCACGCTTGCACAGTTCGATATGGGGCCCATCTTCTCACTGGTTTCATCCAGGCTCTAGGACCTCTTTCGGCCCTGCTGCTTTCTCTCCTCTCTCATTTAGTCATTTTGCTTCGTCACTTCCTGGCTGTGAGTACGGCAGGCCCCTCATAGAGGCAAGATCTGATTTTCTCTGGAGTTTATCTTACAGGTCAAATTTGATCACAAATTCCCTTTTAAAACCCCCATTTTAGGTGAGAACAGAGAAGTTTGGGGGAGAAATAGGGTACAATCCTATTTAAATGCTCTTTTGCTGTTTAGGGTTTCAGATTTCCCAGGCACTAAGGAGTATGTGCACATTAAAAAAAAAACCCAAAGTTTTGTTTTTAAATTGTCATATCTGTATGAAAACATATGCCGATACTTTGAATTTCTATAATATGGTGATAAAAATAGTATTGGTACTATTTCTGAGGATTCTCATGTGAAAATAGTGAATGATGGTTTTAAAAACACCATGAAATAAAGCTCGACGGCAGTTTTCATTTCTTTCGAAAAATTTCTGAGAAAGGAAGTTCACTTATTCTCTGAAAGCTTGTGGGTACTTACGGGTAGTTGCATATCCTCTGCGACACAAAAATCAAGAATATTCTCATTTATGTTGGAGTGGAGGGCACAGTACCTCCATCTGTGTTCCTACAGAGTCCGAGAGGCAAACTGTTCGATCTAACTCTGGGTGGGGTGAACTGAAGGAGTGGGTTCTGTCAGCCCCATGGGACCTGAAGTCACGGTGAAGACAGTTTCTTCTGTGTGAATGGCTAATTAGTAGGTTTGTCTTAGAGCAAGGCCCTGCACCCTTCGCTGGTAGCAACCTTAGGATTGACCAGTGATGCCTAAAAACCTTATCTGTCACCTGTTCTGACTCACCCAAGTTCAGAGCAGATCCCAGAAGTCTCAAGTTTCTTCAGGAAGTTGAGTTCCAAAACTGCTTATGAGGTCAGGTTAAGGTGACTTTTCTCTACTGTAAGCATTAATAATTATCCATAACAAAGCAAATATGCTATAATTGTATATTTAAGATAGGATTATGTTTTCTTGGTGATGGGGCATTTAGGAAGTCGAGATATTTTTTCCACTACAGGTTTGAAAAAAGTTAAGGTGTACATATTAAAAAATACACTAAACTGATTAGGAATTCTTGGTCTGGGAGAAACCAGGACTAAGAAAGAACACGATTAAAGTTAAATGATCATAAAGCGTATTGACATGACCCACATGGACATATTCTCCAAATAGTGGACTTCAGAACTACAGGAAGCTTTCTAAAAATTGTCCTCGGCTAGGATAAGAGATTATGGGCTGGAAACATAATTGCAGAGTGAAGGTTCAGGAAGGGTAGAGGTTTTAACAGTGGTGAACATTTGTTGGGTTCTTCCCATGAGCTCACTGTCTACTACTTTATCTGGTTTGATCTTCATAACAACCTGAGGAGGAAGGTCTTCTTTTTTATCCCCATTCTACAGACTAGGAAGCTTAAAGATTGGATAGGTTATATGATTCGTCCAAGATCACACAGGCCAGAAATGATGGAGTTATATTGATGATATCATTCACAGCATATTAGAGAAGGCCTTGGGGTGTTGGAGACTGTTACTTTTTTTTTTTTAGAGATTACTGTCTCTTTTTAAAATTATTTCTATGAGATCTAGTGAACCCCCATATGGCAGTTATTGTGTCTTATTTTTTTATTGTAACTCTCTCTCCTTAAGTAGGTCATTATAATAGAATCTTAGGATGGTCATCCTGAAAAAGATTGGCTCGGCAGTCTATCCCCTGGGACAAAAAACCAAAGAGAGACCTCACTTGTGAAGGATAGTGAGAAGTTATTTTTGCTAATCTTGGAGATCTTCAGGAAGGACCTCCACTAAAAGCAAAACTATCCTTTGGTAGACCGTTCTACTGTATATTCTGGAAGTCAGGGACTTGATGTAAAAACTAAAACCTCACTGATAAAACTTCTTTTATCACCTTAGGGGAAGTTAGAGAATGACTAATTACTACTTCATTAAAAAATTTCATTATTCACTCAAATTCACTCACCTGGGCAGTTCCTTGAATGTTTGTTTATTGAGCACTTACTATGTGCGAGGCAGCACACTGAATTGTGTTGAGTCTGATCTTAGAAAACTTCAAGAATAACACTAGATAACCCAGCCCTCCTGGATGGTTTAGAGTCAGACTTTTAATTTTTTTGAATGATAATGATGATTTGTCACTCCCTGTGTATTATTTAGTCCTTTCAACAGCTCTGAGATAGTATCATACCCATTTTACAGGTGAAGCAATTGAAGCCCAGCAACATTAAGAAACATAACCCTTGTCACACAGCAGGGCCTTGACCATGTGTTGTTCTTCCTAAAGAAGAACATAATAATTTTAATATAGCACTTGACAGTTATCGAATGCTTTTACTTACATTATCTCATTTACTTTTGTAACAAAAACGGTAGTCATTGTTACAATACTCATTTCACAGATAGCAATAATCGCTTGTATTTATGATGTACTTACTATGTACCAGGAATGCCAGATAACTCACAGACAAGGCCCTGTTCATGGAATGCTCCCAGCAACCCTAAGAAGCATCATCATTCCCATTTTACAGATGAGCTGTTGAGGCCCCAGAAGTTTAAGTGGCTTGCTCAGCACCAAGGGGAATTTGTCTGCCCAGCCAGGGCACAGGACTATCTTGCTATATTCACTTTACCATGTTATGCTCCTTTATTTCCAGAGGAGGAAACCAAGATTCAGAGAGTTCCCTACCACCACTGAGGCCATGCAGCTTATAAATCCCAGAGCCGGGGTTCCCACTTCTATCCTTTCGCTAGAAAGCCCACTTGTTCCCCCCCTGACTGGGCTGTGTATCTGCACAAGGAGAATCGAGAGGCTGTCCATATAAAGTTCCCTGATTGCTCGGTGATAGGTTTTAAAAGTTAATAATTCTAGTCATTCTTTACACTTCTTCGTATTTTTTCCCATTTTTAGGCAGGGAGCCCTGTGCTACTGCTAATAGCGTGTTACAGTAGAGGACGTGCAGGTTAAACTGCTGGCTTTGGAAGTCATCTGGTCAAGTTAGATTAGAACTCAAATCCAGATGGGAGTCCTGTGTGCCCAGCTCAGTTATCTGTGTGATTCTTGTCCTTTTCGTCTGTTAAAAATGTGGCTTGAGAGAAGGACTTGCCTTTATGAGATGGCCTTCTGGTGCTGTAAGGAATGCTTACATTCTTTTCCATCTGAAGGTCATTTACATTTACATCTGAAATGTAATCAATTACATTAATGGTTAAAACAAGGAAGTATGTCAGTATCACATATGTCACAAGGACTACTCACTCTGATTTGAAATGTTGCCAATCTATACAATCTCAGCCTTGAACATTTTAAGGCACAAAAGTTCATTACATTAATGACCAAGTCCCCTTTAGATTTCTGAAGGAAAAGTTTATGTTAACCATTTACAGTGCCATACTTTTATTCAAATTGCAGATTCCAGTAAATGTTCCCTAAAATTGAGCTGGATGAAATTTCTTTATGTATCTGTTGATACAGTAAACATCAGATAAATATCCAGATATATTTAATTATTTTGACTCAGTGTGTCCTATTTAGATAGGCTTTTAAAAAATTGTTTCCGAATTGAACAAATAAACAAGAAATAGCTGAAACTCACTGGCTTTGATTGTATGGAAAAACCAAGAGGCTTTAAAAGAGGGATCATTTCAGAAATACCCATGTCTTATTATACTTGTTTTTATTTTTAGAGATAAGCCTGTATTGACTATTCAAATATATTAATAGGTTTAAAAACTTAGGCTTTTCGTTTTTAGAGGCTGATAGGTGTTAGGGGAGTAGTTTTAAGCCTGTTTCAAATGTATTAGTGCCAATTCAGGTATGTTCTAACCGTGGGACTATCCTTGTGTCACCGAGAGGTTTTTGGTTTTTTTTTGTAAAGACAAGAGTCAATACTTACTGGGTGCCTCCTTGTGCTAGTCCTCTCTACGTGGTTTTCTCATGTAATTCTCTCAAACTGTGATTCAGACATAATTCCCCCCCCACCCTTTTCTACAGATGAGGAAACTGAGACTCAGAGTTGCTGAGTAATTAACCAAAGATCACATAGCTAGAAAGTACAATTCTCAGAACTTGAACCTAATTCTACACATTCCAAAGTCCCTGAATATCCTAATATACAGTGCAGTCTTGTGAACAGCCTGGTGTATTAGACTTTTTAAAATTAGCAAACCATTTTGGAATTAGCAAAAAAAAAAAAACGTTAAGAGAAATTTGCTTATGGATCTGTTTGATTAGCCCTCCAGTAAGAACAAAATAATTTGAAACACACACTGGAAATATATGGCAAATTTACCTTTTTTTCTTATGTAAACTGAAGCTCTTTTGATAAATGTACTTGGCCTTGAGCTTGTGCCTCCAGGAAACCCCATAGAGATACATCAAAAGATATTGTTAATGCTCAGCAGTTAACCCTAACAAGTTGGCTGCTCATTATTTTTATTATTACAGTGACTGTAGGTAACACTAGGCTGTATTCCAAACATGTGGCATCTTTAAAACAGATTCTATGGAATTAAATATATGTCCCTGTTCTTCTGTTTTGGGTCGTTTCTGTCAGAAACTCATATGCTTAACACTGAAACTGGATGGTGATGAAGCTTCCCAGTTTTTTTTTTAAGAGAGAGAGAGGGGGGGTGGGGGAGGGGCTGAGGGAGCAGGAAAGGCGGAATCTTAAGCAGACTCCACACTCCGCACAGAACCTGACAAAGGGCTCGATCTCACAACCCTGAGACCATGACCTGAGCTGAAATCAAGAGTCAGAACCACACAGGAGCCCTGAAGCTTTTCAGTTCTTACTGGCAGTTGACTTTGAAATTAAGTTTCTCTCTTTCTTAAAGGTTATTTTCTGGGGTAGCTTTAGCAGCTTTAGCATGAGAATCCTATAACTGGCTGCCCTCCTCTGGGTTCTTCTCACATGCTGCTCTCTCTCTGCTTTCCTCTCTACCCCCAACCTCCTAACCCTCCCTGCTAGAAAGTGCCATCCATTGACCTGCCTGGAAAGAAAGTGAAATCATGGAACTCTGTACTTTAAAACCAAAAAGCACATCTGAAAGAGAGCAGCTGGATATGGAGCAGGGAAAAGTACAGTCTACCTGTTCTTTGACAAGTTGGTTGTTAAAGAAATTCTGACTTTAAAAAAAAGTTAAGAATTATATGTGTTCATTGAAGTAATATGAGAAGATATAGAAAATAAATAAAGTAGAATTCAACTTTGTAAAAATAACTGAAGCAAGTTGTTTTTTAAGTGGCCGTTAGACTTTCCAAATAGAAACACTGACGTGTGAGAGAGAAATAGTGGTTGTGCATGGTCCATTTTGTCACACTCAAACTAGAAAAGTTGTGTACCACACACGGCCTGAAAGTTTGGGGTCATAGGAAATAAACACTCTTTGTTGAGAGTCTCATTTTTCTCTTGCCTTCTCCTTTCTCAGTTTGGGGTTGCATGTTCGAATTCCACAGTGGCCAGTACACTAAAGATTTTTCTTCTTTTTCCCAGACCCCAGGCAGGCACAGTCTTCCCCGCCGTGGTCCTATGACCAGTCTTACCCCTCCTACCTGAGCCAGATGACGTCCCCGTCCATTCACTCCACCACCCCGCTGTCTTCCACACGGGGCACGGGGCTTCCTGCCATCACCGACGTGCCCAGGCGCATTTCAGGTAAAGACCACACTTTAACTACAAACCCATTCCCATGCAGGGGTGGGGCTGAGGTTGCAGGACGGGCTGAGGCTCACAGGAACTCTCTGAGAGGCTTGTGGGCCAGGGTACGACAGTTGGCAGACCGGGTCCTCTGAATGCCAGGGTTCTGAAGTCCTTGAACATTTTAAATTAAAACACTAAACCCCCACCAGAGCTGGCATCATTTTCTTAAGATGACATTGAATGCCACGCAGCGTTAGTCCTTCTGAATTGTGGCCCCTTTGGTGGGCACTGTCTCAACTGGGGCCTTCTCCTGAAGGTCTAATGCCAGGCCTTCCTCTGCTTGTGTTCCTTTCCTTCTCAACATCCACCTGTAAGCCACGTTACAGACCGATGGCACAGCCTTCCATCTCTAGAGCCCCTTACCCCCCGGAAGCCCAAGCTGGCTCATTCCGAGACAGGACACCGGCAAACTTAAGATCCTTAGCAGAAGCTAGTCGTTTGAAGTGTGGCGAGGCCTGGGAGAGTCTTAAAAGGCCATGTGTGGCCTCCGAGCGGCCAAGTCCAGACTGACGTAGCCTGTAGCCTGTGCACGAACCACCTAGCATGCCGCGGTCGCTCTCGATGTGGCAGCCCTGGAGCTCACACATCCGTTATTCCAGAGACACCGCAGAGATCTGTGGCTCATGGTGGATGCAAGTACACGAGGTGCACATTCTGGCCTCCTCTCTCGCTGTCACAGAGAGAATCATCGTAGAGAGCCCGAAAGTGTACACAGCCTTCACGCCGGCAAGTAGAGAAAAGTTAAAGGCTCTTGGCCAACCGTATGAGTCCTGTGAATAAGAAAAAAAAATCTCTCAGTAAATCTCAGTACAGCCCTGACACGCAGACCAGAGCACGGTCGGTCCCCCATACAGAGAGAAGGAGACCACTGAGGCACACACAGGTGGATCCTCTATGTGTCAGACACTCTGCTCAGCGGTCGCGCTCTGTGCACCTGTTTGACTCCTGGCCAGCTTAATGCCTCTCTTTCTTTCTCTTTGTGTTTCTGTCTCTGTTTCTCTCCCTCTCATTTTCTGCAAAGCTCGAAGCCGCTACTCACTCCGCTGAGTTGCATCACTGACAAGCTGAAACTCCACCAGCAGGCTTGCAGGTTTTGATTAGCTCAGACTCCTTTATTTCTTTCCACTTGGGAGGAGGGAAGGCTTTGTTTCTCAAGCGAATGGCAGGAAAGGGCTCTCTGGTCCTAGTGCCTTCACATTTTCTACAGCAGATGGACTCCCGCAGGGGTGAGTAGGGTAAGAAGAGGGGTGGAGGGAGAACCACAAGATTCTTTGAAAAACCATGTTACCCCTTTGACCCCTTTTCACTATGACGGCTATTATGATTTTTATGAATCACGTGGTATTTCTTGGGGAATTGTGCAGAGTATAGAATTTTAGTTATCATTTCCCTCGATAGGAATGACTGCCTCCTTTAGGCAAACATTAGTTTGCCTAAAAGACACAGGAAGGGATAAGTAAGGTGCAGGGGGAGAAGGAGGGCCGATGTGGGGTCCAAGGCACAGGGTTGGACGGTGTTGAATGAGTTCTGGTCATTCCTTCTGTACTTTCTGCCGAGTTTGTTTTGTTTCACGTAGGGCCAAAATGACACTTGGCCAGGACAGATTTATGCAAACTTGCTTCTGTTTAGGGTCCTCTGGGGCTTTCGTCTGTCCAGCCCTCTGTGGCTGAAGCAGATTTTGCTGTTTGTCCTCTGGCTGTACCTAGGGGACAAAACCTCAGGGAGTGATTGCAGCTTTAGGGACACTGCTGTACAGTGTTTTCTCACCCAGGTGCATTTGCAGAAGATTGAGTGGGAAAACCGTTGGAAAGAACACTGAAAACACGCCGCATAAATGCGGAGTCGCTCTCTGTCATCATTTACACGTGTCATACAGAATCGCGAGATTACTTTGAGTCCATTGACTGAGGCTCATTTAAAACCTTTCCAGAAGCCAGTATCACACAACTCTTCCCGTTTCACGGGAGAGGCAGTAGGAGCAGAAGCAGGTGAATTATCCAGCCATAGATTGATCTGAGGCCAAGGGTACGAACGGGCCTCTGCTTTAAACTAGTTCAAAACTGAGTTTAGTCCAGTTTTTTCCTCCCACCCCAAACATTTCTCTGAGTTGTTCCTGGCCAAGTAATGTGGTGCCAGGTGGGAGGTTCTGTGTAAACATTAAAGGGAGGAGAACAGAAAATCCCTCTTGTCAGCATGTTGGGAAACAAAAGAAAGAACTAGGTAGGGACTGTTGGGGAACTGGAGGAGCCCTGACTTACCTGACCTTGCTCTTGGTTGTGGGGCTGTGCATGCACCCCAGAGTGCTGCCTGATGGGCTTGGGGACCAAGCCAGCTGGTGTGAGCGCCACTTTGACTTCCCTGGGGGCCAGTCCCAGGGACCTCCTGAGAAGAGAGCCAGTCTATGGGTTCCAAGCTGCCATGTTGCATAATTTCTGTCTTATTCCCCCTGAGAGCTATAGCCGTCCCTGAGGTCTAGGATGCTTTCTCTCCATAACACGGACAGCTAAAATATTAAACTTCGTCTCCGTCTCTAGGCAGTCCTGTGTTCCCTTTTTGAGATACTTTCCAGAGCAGTTATGCTTTACTGTAGAGAACTCAGTTCTTGTCTCCTTATACGAAGGGGACACAGAAATACCCTCAGAGGATCAAGGGTGAGAAAGAAGTCCTTGTACGGTAGGACTGGAGGTTCAGACCCAGGTTGGAGTCCCAGCTCTTGCACACAGCAGGCAAGTTCCTTATTTCTCTGAAACTTAGCTTTCTTATTTGTAAAATAAAAGATATGATATTAATCTCCTAGGGTTACTGTGAGGATCCAGTGAGATGCTTTATATAAAGTGTTGTCTACACACTGCACACGTGCTATGTGCTCAACAGATTGTAGCTGATATTATGAAGCGAAAGTTGTTATGTAATAATTTTTTTAAAAGATTTTATTTATTTGACACAGAGAGAGAGAGAGAGATCACAAGTAGGCAGAGAGGCAGGCAGAGGGAGAGGGGGAAGCAGGCTCCCTGATGAGCAGAGAGCCCGATGTGGGGCTCGATCCCAGGACCCTGAGATCATGACCTGAGCCTAAGGCAGAGGCTTTAACCCACTGAGCCACCCAGGCGCCCCTGTTTTGTAATAATTGCTTATTTGTATAAATTTGCAGGCAAGCCCTAGCTTATATGAGTCAAGTGGGTAAAAATCTGAACTCATAAAGGGGATTATTGGCTTTTTAAAATGGATCCACCATGGAGTACAGGTAAAACAAATAAATAAAAATTTAAATATTTAAATGAGTGACTCCTCAGATGGCATTCATAAAGCATGGAGCACAGTGCCTAGCCCATAGAAGTACTCAACATTTGCTGTCATTATTACTGTATAGATTTAACATGAATGTGTGTAGAGCTAAGAGCAGTTGGGAGCCATTCCCAAATGGTCAATAATTAGGAGAAAATAACTATTTTGTTATAACTTTGGAAAAATAGCACGATCATGTTCTTTTTCAAGGGATCAAGGGATCGTAGGAATAAGAGCAACCAGAAAGATCTTTCAGGAGGTACCACTCCTAAAGAAATTCCATTTCATCCTAAAAGACCATTCCAAAGAAAGACCATCGTTTAACATACTTAAAGATCTTCAGAGAATCCAATTTTACAACTTCCTCTTTGGGTATCCGGCCCCTCCCCCGCCCGAGTAATTTTTCATGTGTAGCTACAAGTGCTTGACTTTAATGAATTACGATGACAGTGACCAATGCTATATTGTGTTGTCCCTCCAGAGGCAAGGTATAGATAGAGTAAGACGATAAACCTATGTTACTCACAGTCCCTACTTTACGGCAAGTAAAAATGCAAAGCCAGACGTCTTGGAGTTCATGGGGACAAAACAAGGATTCAGGCAATATTTCCTTAACCTTGAATAGCCTTCAATATTGTAACAAAAACAATAGCAGCAGTCATAGGTTTATGACCAAACAATAAATGACTGTCATGTAATTGATCAGTAGGGCTTCCCTTATTGTAATGAGTTTAGATCACACTCAGCTGAATTAGAAAGCCCAAACGCTCCTTATCAGAAACCAGCCCAGAGACATTAGAGGAGCCCCTTAAGGGTTGGTTCCCCTGCCCTCCCCTCCCCTCCCCTCCTCTAGAGGATAAGCGGCCTTATCATCTTACAATCAGTATTTAAGTAGCATCCTCCACCCCTGAGGGATTTTATACTTTATCTCATTTCATCTTATATGATCCTAAAAGAATCTTCACTCTACAGAGGTCACCAAAATTGTTTCTCACTGATTCTATCAAAGAGCAAGGTGTGGCAAGGCGAATACAAGTAAGCCTGACAAACAACCCAAACCATTGTGTGTCTTTATCATTGTCATAATGTTATCACCTGTGGCATCTTTGATGTTCAAAGCACTTGTGAGGCTTGGCGCAAAGATGATAGTTACTTTTCTGCAGGTCATTACAAAATACTATGTAAGTAAATAATTATAGACTTTCAAAATGTATTTTATGTAATTATCTGATATGAAAAGAAACACAACTGTTTCTTTGACTTGTGGGTCAGAGTATGAGCTACCTACCACTGGTTCTGGAAGGAGACCCTCCGTAAATTTATTCCCTACCCATAGCTCCTCCCTTGCCCCACCCAGTCGAGTAAAGCAGCTTAGACTGACCTAAGTCTGTGCCTCTCTTTGGCCTACTGAGGTGGAAAGGACTCATACAAGCATTTTTCTCTGGTCTTGGTTGTGCCCATGACCCTCTCTGATGCTTTCCGGAAGTCTCTTAGGGAGTTAAGGTACATGTTGCCCGCCTCTGTTACTGTGGGAGAGGCCCATGCAGGTTATGTGGATGATTTTTTTCTACATTTGTAGGTGTTTCTTTTCTTACATGAGACAGCGTTAGGAACTGTAATCTCTTGGAAGGTTACATATTTTTTTTGTTTGTTTCAGCAAATGGTCTTGATTTTCTTCTTTCAAAATATTTAAATATCAAAAAATTCCACTTAATCAACTGCACAGGACTAGTCAAGATGTCTCTGTTTTTATGACTCTTAGTTGCTAAACTATAATATTTCCAAAGGTCATCAGAATAGGCGTTAGTCTAATAAATAAGGTTACTAAAAATTATTTTATTACTACCACAAAATCGAGAAATTGCCAGTGGAAAAAACCCCACTTGATCATTCAGGGCTGATCGGGAGGGGTTGTTTCATGTGATTTCTAACTGGGCAGTGTTTGCTGCAGTTCATCTTTAAGTGTCCCTTATAACTGAGTTTCTGTCAAGTCCTGAGTCCGGTTTTGAAACCAGCAGCTTCAGTAATGTGCCAAGTATATGTGCACATTTATTTTCACAGGGCCACTCTTAACTCACAGGAGGGAGTGACGCCTTGAGAGAGGTTAAAAGGAAAACTCCAGCAATTAATACTAATAAACCAGAAAGTTAAAGCAACTGTAATAAAACACTAGAACATCTACTTTTTTTTTTTTACTACAGAACCATTTCTTTATTAAGAGCCACCTGTCGGGTAGACACACCTCGGCCACAGCAGCCACGGGCAAGTAATTAAGTTTAATAGGAGCCACTCTTATTTTGAAGAAGTTCTCTGTTTAAAGCCACAGAGGGGGAAGTTATTAAATTTAATAGACCCTAAACAAAGGCAAGCCCTGTGTTACCAGTGGAATGTTGTTCAGTATTCTTCTCTGTGTTATCGACGGTGATTGGTTGGGTTATTTTTGCATTCTAGAAGTTGGAATTCATCTTGTTTTCTCTAAAGGTAGGCTCTCTTTTGACAGGAGCAGTTGAGGTTTTTATCTTATTACGTGTGGTGGGGGCGGAGCAGGTTCAGGGCGTACCTGGATTTCAGTTTACCAGGAGTTCTGAGTGAGGGGTGCTGAGGATCCAAGAAGTGGCTTCCACTCCAACCAGATCAGTGGGGAAAGTTGGCCTGGCTCACAGAACTGAGGGAACTCAGTTGTATGATATTTACTGTTCCTTGTAGTTAGACGGAGGTACAGAAGCTCCCTGCGAAACCTGTGTACATGGCCTGACTCTGATTTCACACATGGTTCTTGTCAGTTGTTTACGTGAGGACTGGTTTTTGGTACATGTGCAACCACACACACATGAGGAAAAGATGTAGTAATGGAGGGGCTCGTGCCTATGCAGGGATGGCAAAGACATGGCTACAGATTTTACTGAAAGATTTGCTGCAGTCCCTTTCTCTTCATGGGAGAAAACTTGGGAGCTTGAACCTCGCTTCACTAAAAGTATTAAAGTTAATTTTTTAAAGACATGGTGACTTCTGTGGTTCCCTGGGATCCAAGAAGAGGGTGGAGGCAGTGTGACTGAGGGCACCAGAGTTTTACTTTCACTGTCACTGAAGATTCTTTGTGCTGTTCTCAGATATGTTCATTAATTCCTTGGGCCTCAGCAGGCCCCAGGTGAACAAATTACTCAGAATTGCCCTTCCATGTGTCTCAGAATTTTGTGCAAGGAGTGAGATGATGTGTGCCCGGGTATTTGTTGTTCTTAGGACTTCTAGCAAAGAAAGCTTGCCTTACCTGATAAACGCCAGTGGAGAAACTAAGTTGTGTTGTGAGCTTCAAAATGGTAGAAACAAACTATTTTATATATACATATATTTCAATTGATACTTTATTTTTTAGAGCAGTTTTATTTAAAACATTCTAGAGCAGTTTGAGATTTACAGAAAAATTGAGCATAAAGTAGAGCTGGGATCTCTCCCCCACCCCCATCCTGCCTGCCGCCATTTTGTCTTATTATTCACAGCTTGCATTTGTGTGGCGTGTTTGTTACGATTGATGAACCAATATCGATACGTTATTTTTTTTTTTAAAGATTTTATTTATTTATTTCACAGAGGGAGAGAGATCACAAGGAGGCAGAGAGGCAGGCAGAGAGAGAGAGGGGGAAGCAGGCTCCCCGCTGAGCAGGGAGCCCGATGCGGGCCTCGATCCCAGGACCCTGAGATCATGACCTGAGCCGAAAGCAGAGGCATTAACCCACTGAGCCACCCAGGCGCCCTCGAAACGTTATTTTTAACTAAAGTCCGTAGTTGATGTTAGCGAGTTCACCCTCGGTGTTGTGTGCTTCTCTGGGTTTTGTCAAGTCCATAATGCCATGTATCCACCACCACAGAGTCCTTCAGAATAATTTCATTGCCCTAATATTGCCCTGGGTTCCACCTGTCTATCCCTCCCCACCTGCCCCTACAGCCCCTGGCTGTGATCTTTTACCTGTCTCAGTAGTTTCATCTTTTCCAGAGTGTTGTATAATTGGAATCATACAGTCTGTAGCCTTCTCAGACTGGCTTCTTTCCCTTACTTCACCATGTGCATTTAAGGTCCCTCTATATCTTCCCGTGACTCGGTGGCTCACTTCTATTTACTGCTGGATACTGTTTTATTGTAAGGATGTTAGTCTATTTTTTAAAACATCAAGGCTGCTCTCCCTGCTCCTGGGAATACCCCCACCCCATTTCCTCTTGTCACTGACTTTGTCAGTCGTTCTTCTTTTTCAGAAAGCGTTTCATGCCTTCCTTCCTGGGGAAACAGTTCCGCTGTCATAGCAGTTGTCCCCAAATGGTCCAGATTATGGTTTTCCGTACCTTTTGGTTCATTTCTTAACGGAGATTTTTCTTTAGCTTTGTCCATTGACTGCATACTAAGCGCTTACATTGAGGTGATGATTCTTATCAATTCAAGTACAGCGCAGACCCACATAAAAATAACAACCCATTTATCTGGCGACTCTGCTGCTCTCCTAGGTAAAGGATGGTCCTTTTCTCTAAGAATGCCTGGCATTCCTTAAGTAAGCTGTGTCAGTTTCCCACTTCCACGCCAGCTGCCAGCCCTCTCCTCCACACTGCTGGCCAGGGCCCAGTTCATCTTTCTCAGCCACCTCTTTCCCAAAAGGAATCCCTTCCCTGACCACCACTTTCTTCAGAGTTTGTTCCTCTGCCTACACCCATCCGTTTCTCATCTCTGGCTTTGGACACACTTCTAATGTGATACGTACCTCCCTTTAGTATCATCATTTGCTCACATGCCTTCCGCCTTCTGTAGGAGGTGAGCTGCTCGAGCATGGTGACCGTGTTGTACGTAGCCTGGAATCCTTATAACTGAGCACAGTTTTGGGCACATAGTATGTGCTCAGTAAATCTTGAAGGAAACAAATATTAGTGGGAAAGATGATAGAAAAGTACAGGAAGTTGGGCATGTAGAAGACATAAGGGAGGAAGACAAGGAAAAAGAAGAAAGAAGATTTTGTTCACCTGGAACAACAAAGGACAAAACAAAAGGAACTTTTTATTGCTGATAAGGACAGGAAATAGCACAGTGTGAGTGTGCATAAGCAGTATATATTTTTATCTCCAAGCCTTTCTGCAATGTGTTTCATATTTAGAACACATAGCAAGACTGCATCTGTTTCCAGAACTTGCTGCTAACAGTTGGTAATAATGCCAAAACATACTTTAGTTCCAGCTTGAAAGCAAATGATCAAATAGAATTTTTGATTTCTAATTTAGAGTCTGACATTAATTATAGCCATCATGTAATAAAGTGTCAAAGTCTTTTTTGAAAAAATAATAGAAATTATATTAACTAAGCTGTAAATTGAAGCGAAACTACTCCCCTAAAACAAAGCAAAACAAACAACAAAATGTTTGACAACATTTTTGACAAAGTCTTACCTTCCCCAGACTGGACTTTTCCTGTTCTCCCCGATCCTCCTCGCTCTTTAAACCCTTGCTGTATGTCACTCACTGTCCAGGTCTGGGAGCACACCACACTTTGTCAGTGTCCCTCTTCATGCCTGGAGCCCAGAACCAAACTCCCTTAGTCTTGGCCTCTGTTAACCTAGGCTTAAGTGGCCCTTGTGCTTTGGGGATCATGCTACACTCTGTCCCCTCATGTTTGCCATTTTCTGGCAAGCTGCATTACTCCCCCATTTTTTTTTTTTTTTACTTTTACAGTTATTTTTTCAGATCCAACAGGATAATTTACAGTTGTTCCTGTTTGGTTTTTTTAATAAATTATTTAATTCAGGTAATATTTCCTGCCTGTCAAGAACTTTTAGGATTTTTATCACTTCATCCAATATAGTAGTAGTCTCTTGCATTCCTTCCTACCTGGGATGTCTTTCTTCAGTTGATTTCAGTCATTTCAAGTCAGCTCAGCAAATACTTGGTACATAATTATAATATGCTTAGGCAGCCAACAAACAAAATTAAAGACATCGTCTATGCTTTCAGGAAGCTTTCAGTCTTGTATAGGAGATGACACGTGCAAACAGGACACAGTTACACCCTGATGCCAGCTCAGGTAGAAGCCAGAATGTGCAAAAAATGCTCAGGATTTTAGTGAAAGGTGATCTCTTGCCCCACTGCCTGAGCAACTTAAAGCCTTCTCCTTAGGAAATTAAAAAATAAATAATTAAACTCCACTCTGCTAGATTATACTTTTACTCTGAGTTACTTCAACGATTACATTTTCAACTGGAAAAAAAAAATTCCACTTGTTGGCATGTGTGGTTTCGTAATGTTTCTTAAGATAGGACAAGAACATATAGAAAATCTTGTCTTTTCCCAGCTAGACTGAATGTTCCCTTCGGCCAAGGACTTGGCCTACTAACCTTTTGCGGTGTCTCTCTAACTCCTGACTTTATGCTCTGTGTGTAGATGTTCGTGGAAGTACTTGCTCCCTTCAGAAAGGTCTGCCCAATAGTGCTGCCCGTGTTTTTGTGTCCCTTATGCCGCAACTGTTGCGAGGAATTGCTAATACATCTAGAAGTGGGGGTGTATAGGAGACCGATGACAGTTGTCATTCACTTAATGTCCAATTTCATAGGCACAAATACAGTCCTAGCATGTATTTATATGATAGAATTTTTTTTAAGATTTTATTTATTTATTTGAGAAAGAGACAGTGAGAGCATGAGAGGGGAGAAGGTCAGAGGGAGAAGCAGATTTCCCGTGGAGCTGGGAGCCCGATGCAGGATTCGATCCAGGGATTCTGGGATCATGACCTGAGCCGAAGGCGGTTGCCTAACCAACTGAGCTAACCAACTGAGCCACCCAGGTGCCCTATATGATAGAATTTTTTACTATCTCTTTTGAAGTCAAGCAACACTATTAACTCTATGCCATTACATATATATGCACATATGCATGTACTCACCTGTTCACTATATTTAGAATGAATATATATACAAATATTCTTGACAGGTCTATTATTTGGCATGTTAGTAAGTATCAGCCACGCTACTACTTGAGCTTTTTTTCTGGAAAAACAGGACCCACTGAAACCCTCCATGTCTTTGTATTATTTTGTTACTTCAGTGAGCATTGATTTCTCTGGAGATATTAAGTGATCACTCCTGGTAGAAAGGGAAAAAGAGACACTGCATAATTAAGTTTGTTTTTAGATTTGTTAACATGTAGAAGTAGTTATAAGGGGAAACTTAAAAAGATATAACTGAAAGAGATAACTAAACAATAAAAAGTTTCCATATAATTAAAATCCCATACCATAAAATCCAAATGACAGCACTTTAATTTGAATTATTCAAAGTCATTTTTGGATAACATTTTATTTTGAACAGTTAAAAGCCCTTTCAGACTCCTTTTTTGTTTGTTTTTCTTAAAAAATGACTAGGAAGGCATATATTATTAAATAGGGTTAGAATTTGAGAGACTTGATGTGAGGCAAATTTAGGTTCCCATTTGACTACACTACCATCTAGTTGTTTGTTTGTTTGTTTGTTTGTTTTTTGATGTGATGCTCCAGAAATTCACAAATCTCAAATTCATGAAAGTCCCATGAATGAAATGCTACTCAGGCACCAGTGTCCCTGAATACCTCCCCAAGCAGGAAGGTGTCATCTTTTCCAGAGAGACTTTTAGCTGTAAGTGATAAACTTAGAAAAGCAGTCCAGCATGGTAGACCGGAGTAAGACCGATGTTCCTACATCTAGAGTTCACCTCTCTCTTGCTAATCAAAATGGTCACTGTTCCAGCTCCCTGTTGTAATTAGTAGTAATGCTATAGTTAATGGAATAATAATAACAAATATAATGATGGTTATAAACACCCCGCCCTGGGCCAAGGAGAGCAGTGATTCATGATAAATCAATAATAAACCCATTGATGTGGTCACAATAAATCCATACCTAATTAAGAACCCTTTCTAAATAAAAATCACCAAGGAAATAAAAACAGGCTTGGAAAAGAGGAAAAGTCTGATAATAGTGGTGTGGTGTATTCATCATTAAAAAAAGAAAAAACAAACCCGGAAGCTCACCAACTACACCCGAGGAAAACAATACATTCTCAGTATTGCTTCAAGGTACAGTGGCAAGTTGACCTAAAAGATCCCAAAAAGGAAAGAATTTGGCCCTCTGGACAGTTCACAGAGAAAGTTCATGGTTTTGTGTTTTTTTTGACCTTAGAGGTTGGCAGGTGTCACAAGTACTGTACCTTTGAAGAATTCATTGGGTCTTGGTTTTTGGTCCACTCTGATGATCTCTGTCTTTTAACGGGTACATTTAGACCATTGACATTCAAAGTGGTTATCGATCTAGTTGGATTACTGTCTACCATATTTGTTACTGTTTTTTATTTATTGCCCTTGTTCTTGATCCTATTTTTTTGTCTTCCACTCTTTCTCTGCCTCTCATGGTTTTCATTGAATGTTTTATATGAGTTCATTTTCCCTCCGTTCTTAGCCTATCAGTTATGCTTCTCTACCTCCTTTTAGTGGTGACCCCAAGTTTGCAATACCCATTTACCACTACTCCCAAGTCTACCTTCAATAACACTGTAGCACTTCATGGATAGTGTGAGTACCTTATAACCTATAAACAGCTGTGTATACGTTTTATGTGGACATAACTTTTCAACTTCTTTGAGTAAAGGCCAAGGAGTGCAATTGCTGGATCACGTGGTAAGAGTATATTTACTTTTGGGAGAAACTGCCAAACTGTTTCCCAAAATGGCTATACCAGGTTGCATTCTGACCAGCAGTGAATGCGAGTTCCTATTGCTTTATGTGATCTCTGTGTGCACTTATATTTAAAGTGGGTTTCCTGTAGATAACATACAGTTGGGTCCTGTTTTTTTAATCCAGTCTAACAATCTCTGTCCTAAATGGTACAGTTAGATCATTGATGTTCATGTGATGATTGCTATAGTTGAATTAACTAGTATACTTGGGTTGACTTTTGAAGGGTTATTTAAACCTCAATGACCTGTTTAATTGAGCAATGATTGAAGCATTTAAATTGGAACATGCATCCCCAAAGAGGATTGGACCTAATCCTAATAAAATAGCAGTTGCTCAATAAAATTGTGTTGTGTTGGTTTATTAGAAAAATGTTCCTTCCAAGGGCCAGGCATGCAGCACAGTGATTAAACACTCCCAGCCTTGGGGCGCCTGGGTGGCTCAGTGGGTTAAGCCTCTGCCTTCGGCTCAGGTCATGATCTCAGGGTCCTGGGATCGAGCCCCGCATCGGCCTCCATGCTCAGTGGGGCCCTGCCTCTCCCTCTCCCTCTGCCTGCCTCTCTGACTACTTGTGATCTCTCTCTCTGTTAAATAAATAAAAATCTTAAAAAAAAAACAAAAACAAAAACACTCCCAGCCTCATTGGAAGCATGTGGAAACAGCACTTGGCTGGGAATTGAGGAACCTGAGATCTATTTTTAGATAAGCCTCTGAGTTCTTGAGCAGCTCACCTGACCTCTATGGGTCTTAGGTTCCTTTTGTGCAAAATAAGTTTGGCTAGATATTCCCCAAGGCCCATCATTTTGAATGTCTAGGATTCCAAAATAAGGCCTGCATGGGTAGGTTTTCTGTCAGAAACATTTAGCAATCAGCACATCAGAAATCTAAGTACCACCACCCATAATAACAATAAAGGCTAGTATAGTATTTGACTTATGAACTGAATTCGTAGGAAGAACTACTATAAATGCTAAGAGAAGGTTTGTCTTGCACCTCAGTTGATTCTGATGAGGAGCGGTCTAGGATCAGGTTAATTACTGCCAAAGAACTATACATTGACCCTTAACCACAGCTGACTTCTGTTCAAGGTGAAGCCTCATATACATGCTTGTGTGTCCGAGTCTGCAGACAGCTTTATCAACATTAAAAAACTTTATTTTATTGACATTTTACATACCCTTGCATGGTTTTATGTAACTTAGCTATTTTACACCCTCTTTCCCTGAGAATGGTTATAATGAAGTGTAATTTATCTTACTAGAGAACTGAGAATTTTATGTTAAAGGTTATGAAAAAAAAGGATAGGTGAATTCTATTAATAGTAGAATAAATAGGGTCAGAGGACCAGATTCTCTATATTAAAGAAAGTATATATTTAGAGAAAATATTAGAATTATAACAGTTCCTTTTAGTGTGAAACATTGCTATCATAGAATTTTTTTAAAAGATTTCATTTATTTATTTGTCAGAGAGAGAGAGAGAGTGAGCACAAGCAGGGGGAGTGGCAGAGGGAGAGGGAGCAGGGAGCCCAATGTGGGACTCAATCCCAGGACCCTGGCCTCGTGACCTGAGCCAAAAGCAGCCGTTTCACTGACTGAGCCATTCAGGAGGAGCTCCTTGCAATCATAGTATTTTATAACCACATGATAAAAATCTTCATTAATACAAATTATTGTCGACATTAAATTTACTCATTTATTGAGACTGTTCTAGTTACCAGAGATACAGTGATGAGTAAGACAGAAAAGCTCAGGGATCTTTCTCTCTTGTCATATGATGTGATTAAACACTCAGTCTTCAGAGCCAGATTCTCTGAGTTTAAATCCAGGCTTTTTGACTCACTTTGCTGTGTGACCTTGGGAATATTACCAAGCTTGTCTGTACCGCAATTTCTTCATCTGTGAAGTGGGCTAATAATAATAATAATACCACCAACCTCAGTAGGTGGTTATGAGGATGAAAGGATAAAGCATGTAAGGCTCTTAGAATAATGCCTGGTAATAAATATTAGCAATTACTGGGGAAGGGCAGGCAAGTGAAAATGAGAAAATAATATCTATGGGAGTGTACTGTGAATAAAGTAAAATGGAGCAATGTTATGAGGGAGCCTGGATCCAAATTTATAAGAAGGCCCTATGCAGCTCATTGCAGGCAGCGGGGAAGGTGGGTGCAAGGGCCCTGGGGTGGGGAGAAGAATGCCCGGGGACTGGAGCGTGGAGAGGATGAGCTGGAGGCGGAGAGGTTGCTGCTCCAGGTCCCGTGGGGCCTCTGCCAGTCAGGAGCCAGAGTTTGGGTTTACTGGTCTGCGCAGTGAGACGCCGTGGGCAGATTTCAAGTAGGGTCCTGATATAAATGGATTTCTAGTTTCAGAAGGTCACTCTGGCTGTTTGGGGGAGAACTGTGTAAGGATGAGGAGGAAGCGAGAGCGTGTCTGGGAGGATGGGGGCTCGGGCTTGCCGGGAAGCGGTGGGGACGGAGACACGTGGGACGGGAGCGGGGCTTTTGCCGCCGTCATCAAAATGTTTTAGCAGTGCTTCCTCCCAGTTGTTAGTCTACTTGAAAAAGAATAATATTACGTCTTATAAAATGTTAGTTAACCTTTAGGCATTGTTCACACACCGCAGAGTGAAGCAGTAATTCAGGAATCGCTTAATTTATTGGGTGAATACAAAACCAGCAACCTGGAAAATTTGGGCCAGAAATCCATTTTGAGAGCTGAAGTGCTCGGTTTGGTAGTTTTCATTGACACATTAATCTGATTATTTCCGGGAGCTCCCCTTCCTTGGCGCCGTGCAAAGACAGTGCAGTGCAGTGCATTTCAGTGCAGTGAAGCACAATGAGGAGATTAATCTGGGGGACTGACCCGCATTGTGTGTTCTCCTCAGCCTCTTCAAGTATAGGTGGCACATTTTTAGGTCTCCTGTAGCCTTTAGACACACCCATGCCTTTTACTGCTTTTAAGCCGGGGTGACACGAACGTGGCCGCACCGCTGTGAGCTGGCTGGCTCTGCAGGTGCTCATCCCGGGAAGCGTGTGGCAACAGCCCTGAGGTGAGGAGACCCCTGAGCAAGGGGCTGCTGGTTAGTTACCTCAGGCTGGCAGACTGTTTTGCATTTGAGCCAAGTGAAGCTAGATGAGGCGCCATTACTTGTCCTCCCTGTGAATGGAGGAACCATCCAGAACAGTTTCTTCCCAGAGGACCGAGAAATGGGGGCATATCTGAAATGGAAAGAACTTTAATTGATAAGGGAGGAGGAACTTGCTCTAAGTCAAATGTCCTAAGTACAAACTAAGGGTCAAGGAGGAAGCTTTAAACAGCTGAGATGATTAGTCTAAGTGTGTAGTCAGCTCTCCCTCCCTTCTCAGATTTGTTCCATACCCTGTACCTTAAGGAGAACCCCTCCACCACCAAACCCCTCCCTGCCACCAACCTTCAGTCAGTGGCTCTAGAAATTGGCTTGAAGATCTTGTGAAGATATGAGCAGTTCTTAACATTTCCTGTTTGAAAAGTAACAAAGTCCTGCTCTCCATGGGTATAATCTTCCTCTTCTTCCTGGCATCCCAAGGCACAGAGGTATGCATGCTGCAAACTGGTATTAACCATTTTTAAAGAAGAGAAGGAAAACGGTAAAATCAGGGTCTTGGGATCAGTGGCCGAATCTACTTAAAATTTATTTGATGCATTTATTTTGGGTTTTAGAAGCCCAAAGGACTCAAAATAAGATACAAATTCAAAGAGTATTATCCTCTCCTAGGATGGAAAATGTAGAATAATTCCTGAGGCTCTAAAACTTTACAGATTAGAACTCTGGGTAATGGGTTGTCTGTTTTTTTGGCTGTCAAACCTAGTTTTTAAACTTTCTCCCTGGCTTTGTCCTTTAGAATAGAACAGTAAAGGAGAATAGAAGTCAAAGAGACAATGTAAGGAAGAGACAAAACTAGATTGAGAAACAATAGGTAACAAGCCACTGGGTGGGGCAGGGGAAGGAGGGAAGCCACTTGTGAAAGGAATAAAATTGAAGTCTGTGCTCTTCGAGAAAAAGGGGTATTTTCTCCCTAGGAGCCAGGAGTTCCAAATCTCAATGGCACAAATGTGTGCAATTAAGTCCCTTCCTCTTTAGAGGAAGGGATGTCTTGGTCATACTCATCCTTAAGCCTTGGGTACTGTTGTTTTTTGCTACCACACTGCAATATAATATTGAAAATCACCATAGAAGTGGTAACCAGATAAAACTAGGACCTTAGGACTAGAAACCCAGGGTCTACACTGCTCTCTTTTGCCGTGTTGCCTGATGCCTGAAAGAGAACAACTATTTCACCAAAGTGAACACCACCCAAGGGTCTGCCTGCCAACATTTTAGTAAAAAAGTAACATCTCAAACTAAAAATAGTAGAACTTCTAGTTAAATGTTTGAAACAGATCTTTCTAAAATTTATAAAAATCCAATAAGCAGTACCATTTAGGTTATGTAGAAGGTCCATTGGAGCCATTCACCTTGAGGTAAAACTCTTCAGCGACCCACAGATGTAGCACGTGAGCTCTAACACAGATAACAAACAGACTAGTGTTGAGGGAAGTGGGACGAATAAGAGATCGGTAGGAATAGTCCCTGAGAGTTAGGACTGTGGATTCCCCTCCCACAGCATCAGTTGGGTCGTGAGGAGGTCCACAGCCTGGTGTAGGTGACAGGTGGATTCCAGCTGCGGGTCAGGCTGCTGTCTCAAGGGATGCCGGCCTAGAAGCTGGGTCAGCTGGGAGAGGTGGAGGTTCGGGCAGGTGTCACGGAGCACATGAAGAAAACCTGAAGACACTATGCGGAAGGAGGAGACCTCCTCATGGGGAAGCTTGACTTCTCCTACTGCTCTAATTTGGGAACTCCAGAGAGCAAGGAAGATTGAAAAGATTCAGGACACGCAGGTCACATATGATGGTGGCTTTTCTGATGGCAGAAATGCAAGTGTCGGATAAACAATACCACGTGTTCCAAGATGAGTTAGGTGCTGAGGAAAATGGGGAGAAGTAAAGCAAAACTAAGTCCAAAGGTGATGGTAAAATCTTAGTATTAATAATGATAATAATATTTAGATAGTATTTTTTTAAGTTTTATTTATTTTAGAGAGTGTGTGAGTGGAGGGAGGGACAGAGGGAGAGGGAGAGGGAGATTCTCAAGCAGACTCTGCACTGATTGCGGATCCTAATGTGGAATCCAACCCAACGAGCCTGAGGTCATGACCTGACCTGAGATCAAGAGTGGGCCGCTTAACCGACTGAGCCACCCAGGTGCCCCTAGAAGAATTTTAAATCTACAGAAAGCACTTTCACAGATATTGTCTCACTTAATCTCTGTGACAGCTCATTGGAGTCTAGATATCACTATAGCCTCTGTTTTGCCAGCGGGAAATTAGGGCTTGGAGACATTCAGAGACTTGGCCTAAGTCACATAGTGAACGAGCAGGAGAGTCAACCCCCCCAACCCCAAGGCTTTTGGTTCCAGATGTGCTTGCCTCACTACGCTTTCATCATAGGGGTCTTCTCCAGTCAGAACCAGACTTTGTTTGCTACAGAGCCTGCTGGGGGTCATTCGCAGAGGAGTTTTAATGCACCGGTCTTCCCAGGTGACTCGCTGGGGAGAGAACACCAGCAATCCTTACTAAATAGCCAATGTTCATGCTTTATAAAGGTCAGAGTACCCAAAATAAAGTAAAAGTCACAAAGTTCCTGCCAGAAGTAACAGTGGAAACAATCTCTCTTCTCCTTTTGTAAATCTAAATTTTATTATAGAGATTAAAATTGTACATATTAATGAAAGCTTAGAATCTCAAAGTATATATTTTTATACGTGGGACAGGGAAACCAAGGCTACTTGAGTGACGCATAACAGTACATCCTATCCTGCAAAAGTTGGAAAGGTTGGTGTAAAATATTATTTATTTGGCTTCAGCTAGTTCAGATCAATACCATTTACTTGAAGAGCCCAGAACAAGGAGGAAAGAGAAATAGCTCACATCATATTTCCCACTGAAAGTGTGAGCCTAAAGCTAATTTTAACCTTCTTTACTGCTCAATTTAATGGTGAAAAGCTTTTGTACAAGGTACATTCCATTCCCATTTTCTTTTGGCCTCTGTTGCAAACTGTTAAGAATCACATTTTTTAAATTTGTGCAAAAATATTCTAGATTTTCTAATTGAAACATTCGTATGGAAAGAAATACACTTGTATTTTCTGGAGAGAAGACCTGGGTATTTTGTGTGCAGTGCATATACCTCATAAAAAACAAAAAACTATAATACTATTTTTTTAATGAATGGGCACCTTTCTTTAGAGGAACAGTATTTCTAATAGAATTTTTAAAGATATATTTGGAATTCTCCAGGTTGCCTCACATGTAACAGAATCAGAATTTTGGAGCTGGAAACACATGGGGACGACTTAGTTAAATTCTGTCATTTTACTGACAAGGAATGAGGGGGGAGGGGAGGGGAAGGGACTCCGCGTGGCTCTCCTGCTTGCTGGGGACAGCACTGTGACCAGAACTCACATCCTGGCTGATAGTCCAATATTCTAGAGTTGTTTTCTCCTGTTACATTTTGAAAAGGGTGCCGACATTTTTTCTGTTATTGCTGTACACCCGGCCCTTGTGATCCGAAGAAGAAAAATCCTACCCTCAAATTATCTCCTCCTCCTTTGCTCTTTCCTCTTTTACCCTAAAATTAAATCCTTTTGAAGAAACTGAAGAGATTTTGCCCTGGATCTGGCCAGCAGTGTCTCTCTTGACCAGTCATCGGCTGTTTTGGTCCACATCTGGACTAGACTCAGTAGACTGTATGCTCGGGCTGGGAAAAATAGGGCTGGGGTGTCGTGCGTGTCAGGCAGAGAACATCCACTGTTTGAGAAGGAGCTCCTACTGGACTACTGTTTGTCCCACAGCACACTGCGCAGGCCAGGCGGGCTTGCGCACACCCTCTCTTTTGCTCTCTTTTTTTTTTGGTCATCAAAACAAGTAGCTCTTCTCAGACACCTTAATACATAATTAGGTGTGTCTGTTTACACTTGGGAGACAGAGGGCTTCATGTCCTAAAGCAATACAGGGAATCTGGGAGCAGCCACAAACAGATGTGGGAAATGTCCATTTGTGGCGAGTTTATTACTATAGCACCAGAAGTAAACATTGAGGATGAAACCCCTCTGAAGGGGTGGGTGTGTGTATGGAGAGCGACATACACAGGAGAAAGTGAAAGGAGGTCCTAGGTTTTTTTTGTTTTTTTTTTTTTTCTTTTTTCTATTTGCTCTAGTATTTGTTTATCTCCTACAACAAGGAAAAGTTCACTCTTTGGCTTTGGCTGTTTGAAGGCTTTTGCCAAATGCTTAACAATCTGTAGGGTTTGATTTCTCTCAAAAAAACCACTTTGAGAACAAGGCTCTATGTAACTAAGATGTGTTTGTTTTTGTTTAAATCACTCAGAGGAGAAATCATCTCTTGTCCATTGTTAAAAGAGAGGTTTCAATCAAAGGAAAATTCTACATATTCTAAAATATACAAACAGTTCTTTGAAACTGATGCCAAATCAAACTCTAAAAGGGACGTTTTTCTTGCAGAAGTTTTGAGTTAATTCCGTGTGCAAGGCTTGAGTGGAAAAACTCTGAGACAGTCAGAGGAATGAGTTACTATAACACTGAATTTGGATTCGGAAGGTCTATGAGGGGCATTGTCTCGGGATAGCGTGAAGACTCAGACGTGGTTTTAGGCTTGACTCTAGAAACAGAGCAAAAGAAATGCTCTGCGAAGTATATCAGTTTTTAAGTTAAATAAAAGTTAGTAGTTTGTTTTCTGATGTTACTGGATCTAAACCTCCAATGTGAGGAGGCGTGCCTGTCCTTTATAAAAAAATTCAATTGAAATGTTCCCTTGTTGTTAAAGAAATGATAGAAATCCTTTCCTCTATCAGGATTTCTATTAGGATGGAAAGTAGTAGATGCTGATGAGACAAGCTCAGTGGGGAAAAGGGGCACAAATTAGGAGACCCAACAACTTCATTTCGCTTCTGCTGCTAATTGACTTCATCCTTGAAATGATTCGTTCTTTCTTTGACTGAGCTTCATTATCAGTCGGTATTCATGACGCCTACCTCAGAGGACCTTTCTGTGAGGCTAAAACCACATGTACATAAAAGCAGGGACAACTTAAAAGCAATGTGTGAATTTGAGACATTCTTTTTTATTTATTATTTTTGAGAGTCAGTACATTTAAAGATAAACTAGACATAGCCTGTTCTCAAGGAATTTATAGGCTAGTGGCAGTGAGAAGGTAATGGTAGGACTGCTTGTGCACGTCCTAGAGGTATACGAATGGAGAACTGAGTGCAGAGAAGGAGAGGTCCTTGTGGGCTAAAGCAAGAACATGAGCAAAACCTTTGAAGCAGAGGGAGATTGTGGGGTAGACTTTATTTTTTAAATTTTTAAATTTTTATTTTATTTTTTTAGATTTTATTTATTTGACAGAGAGAGACATAGCCAGAGAGGGAACACAAGCAGGGGGGAGTGGGCAAGGGAAAAGCAGGCTTCCCGCTGAGCAGGGAGACCAACGAGGGGCTCAATCCCAGGATCCTGGGACCATGACCTGAGCCAAAGGCAGACACCTAACGACTGAGCCACAGGTGCCCCAATTTTTTAATTTTTTGAAAGAATTTTTATTTATTTGACACACAGCACAAGCAGGGGGAGCAGCAGGTAGAGGGAGAAGCAGGCTTCCCGCTGAGCAGGGAGCCTGATGTGGGGCTTCATCCCAGGACCCTGGGATCATGACCTGAGCTGAAGGCAGATGCTTAGCCAACTGAGCCACCCAGGCGCCCCTGTGAGGTAGACTTTAAAGGCTGCTTAGAATTCCAAGGGTCGGAGATGGGCGTGGGGGGGGGGGTGGATCACGTAAACCAGGGCAGGAATGGATAGTGGGGAGTACAGTAAATGGAAGAGGTCCAGTTTGACTGGATTATGAGTTGACGAGGAAGTACAGTGAGAGACAAGACGAAAAGGTCAGTTGGGACAAGACTGTCCTTGCAGCAGATGTTTGTAGTGTGTCTACAGAGATCTAGAAATGTTTACATACTTGAGTAAAAAGCATGACATGAAGTCTCAGAACAGGTAGGCAGCAAGGAGCAAGAAAATCCTGAGGACCCAGTAAGTGGGACAAGACAAGGATTCAGGAACCTAGATAAGCTGAGTGGGTAGAAGATCCAACTTACACACAAAAGTAGGTGTTGATTCTAAGGCAGCCTTCTGTCCTGACCAGGAAGGCCCTTGTATTTTCCTCCCAGGGCAGGAACCAGTCCCACAGCATGAGCAGCCGAGGACTGCGCTGGGAAGCAGGTCAGCGTGTACATCTGACTGTCGAGGGCGAACATAGGCTAGGTCCTGGCAGGATACAGCTGGAGGCTCAAGCCTGTGGCTTTGATCCTAGTATTAATATGGATGGTGTTAGGTCTGTCATAGCTGTACGCCTTGCAGCTGACACAGACTGAATAGTATTTTGGTGATCTGGTTCAAGTTCTGGATCTTGAGGTATTGGTGGTTTGAGTCAGATCCTTTAAGATCCAGGATGGCCTCAGGGCTGTTGGAACACACCAGGGTGCTAAGCCTTTAGAGCGGAATGATATTTGAGAAAGCTGAGCTCCAAGCTTCTCAGGTTTTGAGTGCCACTGCCTCGGGAGGGCAGCTGCTGCCTGGAGCTGACTCTTCCTTCCCCTGGGCCTCTCCTGCTCTGTGCTGGACTCGGTGGCAGAGCCTGAGACTGGATTGGTGCTAGATTGAAAGGAGCAGAGTTCTTGCTGTTTTAGGAGGCAGAGAATTGAAGCTCAAGCTGAAAGCACTGTGTGCATTCACGGGCTGGTGGAATGTGGTCTGTGGTGGTGATCTGCTGTCCTTTTTTACAGAAGAGTTCAGTTGGGCCTGGAGCTGGGTGTTGGGGGGGGGGTAAATGGGGACTTTCAGGATAATAATTCTCAACTCATGTCTTTTCTAGTTTGGACCCAATCTTTTCTGTTTTCTTTTTTTTCTGGCTCTACTAGTTCAAGTGGTACTGGTAGGAAGAAATGCCCTTTTGAGATGGAGATGTTTGCTACTTGCTGTGTCCTTTTGTCAGGTTACACTTACAAGGGTGTTATCCAGAGAGAGAACCAGACCAATAGAAAACAAGATTTCTTAGAACATCAGTGGCAAATGCAACATAAGAATCTGGGAGCTGAGTCAAGCGTGGCAAATTGATGGCATGTATTAGCCTCTCCATTTCACATTGCATCCCCGTCTCTATCCCATCTCTATCCCCATCCTCATCATCCTTGTCTATCCCCATCCCCAGGGCTGTCTTTGATCTTTGATCAGGCCCCTTCAGATGGGCATGGCCACGCAGTTAGAATTGGCATGGAAATGACACTCATTCCCTGCGTGGAGGAGGAGACTGGGGCAGCTGAGCTCCACAGGTCTGGGGCCAGGGCCTGGCCACCCATTAGCGGTCTGTAACTTTGAGGAAATCCCTTCACTGCTCTGAGCTTCAGGTGGTTATCCACAGTGAGGGTCAGTAACATGGGCTACCTCATGGGGCCAGGGGAGGATTGGTGCCATCACGCAGGTAGAAGTGTTTCAGCAAAGATCCTCTGCCAGTCAGAGCCATCCCCTCTCAGTTGTCTGGTTAGCCAGTCCTTCCTCTCTGGAGAACGGGCTGCAGCACGGGATACCGTGACCATAAATCACGTATGGGATTCCTATGGTTGGAGCAGAGCAAAGACTGCTCTGTGAAGCAACAACCAGGGCCGTTCTCAGCCCATTATCAAGCAACCTGGAGTCAGAGCTTTCCTACACGATGGCTTCAGGCTTGCTACCAAACTCAAGACAAACTCTCCTCAGATTTTTCCACTGAAGTACCCCAAAGGACAGAGGAAACTCCAGGGTTCCTTCATGGCTCCTGCTTTCCCTAATCTGTTGACATAACCCCAAACAACCCCAGCTACTGCAAAGAGAGCATTTCAGGTTTCTCATTTTATCTTAAATTCATGTGAATTTTACTCCATACTATGCCTGTTTTTTGTTTCAATACAAAAATAATGTTTTAACTTATTAATAGTTATAGGTCCCTCTTTAAAAACCCTCCCCCATTTGTTCCTTTCTTGTATTTCATGCCCTCCTATCAGCCAGGCTTTGGTGTCTAATATAGAACATCTCAACCAGTTCATAAATTTCTGCTTTTAATATAGTCTGAGTTACCACTCGCACAGGCCACAGGAAAATACCGGGCCATCCCCTCTGCATTCAGGCTTTTTTTTTTTTTTTTTGAAAGATTTACTTAGTAACAATTTATCATTTAGTTGCAATTTTTAAAATAATCTTAATTGGCCACATATGTTATCAAATAAGAGCGGGTCTTGGAGCCTCCGCCTCCCTCCGCCTCCCCCGCTTTGCCCCCCGCGTGCGCATGCGCACTGCCTCCTGCCTGGCGGACACTGAATCCTGCCACTCGAGGCAGATACCATCACAGGAAAGCCTCCCCCTGATTGGAGATAAGATTACTGATACTGAAGCTGTTATTTTTAGGAGGGGAAGACTACTGCTTTTAAACCTCTTTCCCTCTTTTTCCTAGTGCGTCCTCTCTTAATTGTGGCTCCATGTTTTGGTAGCCATAAGTCATTAGTGGTTTTTAATTTCTCTGAAACTGAAATAAGGTCTGAAAGGGTGGATTTGTCCCTTTTTTTCCTCCTTTTCCCCCCCTTCCCCCTCCCCCTTTTTTCTGGCTAATCGGAGGAACGCAACCACATCTGAAGCCACTTGGCTCATTATGAATTTCATGGAAACTGATTCTCTGAAAGTGTTTCCATATGTGTGTTCCCAATATATCCCATCCTCTCTAAATGGGAGCACAGACGTGTGCATGGGCTGGAAATGGCTTCAGGATGTGACAGAGCAGTCATATGACCGCCACGGCACCGTGGGTGGCCCCTTCTGAAAGACACGGTGTCCTGGGTGCTGGCCTCCTTCCTGCAGCGGATCTGGTTTCAAAGACTACCCACCCTTCCTAGCCTTTAAAAAGTTCTTAATCAAGGCCTAGCAAGAAGATCTCTCTCATTTTTCCTCCGTTTCTCTGACCTCCCCCCCCCCCAACCCTCTGGTTCCTTCCTTCTCTCCTGCTCTCCCTCCCTATGTGCATACATGTACATTTCCACATCTCTTACCCACATCTCCTACTGCTGGCCTCCTCTCCCCTCAAAAGAGGAAATACATTATTCCAACAATATCCTCAAAATTTGGGTGGGTTTAAGGAATGGTTGAAGTTTCTGGAAACTGCCAGGTTGTTGTTTCTTTGTTTTTTTCCCTCTCTCTTTCCTTCAGCTTAGCATACTTTCTTAGCCTTAGGATCAGCTGGTCTTTCAGATTTTGTGAGCATGCAGTGGAAAAGTACAATTCATTACAACACGGAAAATAAATATTTATCCTGGATAGTTGAGGCACTTTTCCTCTCTTTTGCAAAACTATGGAGTTTGCTAGTCTGACCTTTCATTATCTTAAAAAATTTGGTTTCACATTCTCTTTTTGCTGGTTTCTTCTCCATCTGTATGACCCATTACATTGCTTCCACAGAGGGTATATTTTTCCAATTATTATCTAATGTAATTACAAGTAAAACTAATTTAGAGATAGATACTTGGTCATTTTAGTGTGAGGGGACAAATTGAGGGAAATTAAGAAAACTGATGGAAAAATCCCGTAAAACCTCAGTGTGGAAAATGCAAAATACTATTCTGCATATAGTCTAAAATCGATTTTCGGGTAATATTTACATAGCATTTCTGCTTCTGTCCTGTTGCCTGTTTGAGACTATGCTAGTCATTCATCTGTGTAGCACATTTTTTGGAAGTACCTGTCTTAGCATTGTACTGTGTAGGTAGGATCTAAAAGGATAGATGGTTTTTATCCTTAATTTACTTTCCCCTCAGTTGGAAAATGAAAATACTTCTCTAAAAACAATGATAATACCTTAAAACGCATGGAGCAAAATTTATGTGCAAAAATGTTCTGGAAGTATATGATTAAGAAAAGATGATGAGACTTTGTATCCTGGGAAGTTCTTGTGTACGGGTGAGCTTTAAAGACTGTGCCTACCCAGACTTGGTTTGGCAGAGAGAAGAGGGGGGGCTGTGATTCCGGGGAGAGCATGAACAAAGCTCCTGTGAGGGTCCTGAGTGTATGTCCTGTCACGAAGAGGACGGTTCATACTGAGGAGCAGTGAAACATGACCTTGGAAAAGTAGAACAAATGACCCTGAAAATATGCCAATCGCCTCCTCCTCATTTCCCCCCCTCTATGGCGGAGGTGTCCCATCATGCCTTGTGAAAGATGGCTGACCTGTGCCTGGGTGGGGGTGGTTTTCAGGCTCTGCCACCTGTGTGGCCTGAGAAGGCGGTGTGTAAGCAGGAGATTTCTCTCGGTCCCCGTGCACTTCCACAGAATGCAGATTTAAGGCCCCTCGAGGCCAATTGTCCACATTTTCCCACTGGCAGGTCACGTCAGGGCAGCAGAGCCGGAAGAACCTCAGATCTACCTTGTCTCCAGGCTTCCGTTTCTTCATCTGTAAAGGTCACCTCTGATTCTCGATGACTCTCATGTACTTGCTCTGTCTACTGGTCCAGAAATTCAGACAGAGCGTGAGTTTTACCCTCTGTTCCCGTTACTACCTACTCCAAACAAATACCACCCCCTCGGTGGCAGCGGTTGCCCTGGGACCCTGAGAGAGATGAGTGAGCTCACTCCCCACCCCTCAGGCCGCGCGTTTGTGGCCCGGCTCTCTTTCTCACTCATCTCTTCTCCGCATGGTGCCTGGTATGGACTGGTACCCAGATCCTGGCTCTAAGGACACTGGGTGCAATACCAGCGGCAAGACAGTAGTATCTGTTCACTAATGGGGATGGATTGTCCGAAACATGAGGTCCAGTGATGTCACTGGGGAAGTGACATCTTGGGAAGAGCTCTGACTACTCTTTAAAGAGAGTTTTATAAGGATGGATAGTTTGGAGTGGTACTGGAATGCATGTTAGGTTTGTTGTCAGCATTGCTTCAATGCTTTTTTTTAATCTTTTTTTTTTAACATGTCAAAAATATATTAACTATCCTACAGAGTTCCGGACCCCTAGACTGGTTTACTTATTCCTTCATTATCTCCATCCATCCATACATGTATACTGAAAAGCAAAAACCAAAACACTTAAGCTCCTAGAGTGTAGAAGCAATATGAGAGGAAAAGAAATCATGACCTTTACCATCCAGTGCTTTATAGTTGGGAGAGAACAGGCTAAGAAACAGTTAATAATTCAGTAAAGTAGTAACCCTTGAGAGCCCAAAAGAGAGATATGGAAAGGAACTGCTCTTGGCACTGGAGGGAAATAGGGAACTATAGAATAGAGCAGGTGGGGTGGGGCAGCCAAAAAACCTTGTGGAAGGGGAAGAAGATTCTTCGAGGAAAGCAGCTCTGTGGCAATCTTGAGTGTTATACGTTTCCAGAGGAAGAATGCCATGAATAAAAAGTTCTTGGGCTTTATTTGAGATTTGTCGAAGCAATAACTCCTACCATTTAAAAGGCCCCAATGAAGCTTTGAAGTTAACACCTCATTGCGGGGAAGTATGATGGCTTTTCATTCTGTACATGAATGCCCTCACGTAACAGAGGAGCGCCGGGGACGCTGCCGGTGCCAGCTCGGTTCCACCTGGCTTCAGGGCCCGTCTTCCTTTCCTGTGCCTGACCTGTCGCCTCAGCTGGGGTGTGTAAATCTGGCTTCATGGGGGGGGGGGGGTCATGGTTTCCAGTGTTTCCAGTGTTTCCCAGCTGACAGCCCCAAATGGCAAGTGCCCAGTCTGTTATTGTTCCCAGACTCCTGTTTTCTTTCATTCTAGAGATCTCCTTGCCCATTCTCAGCCAACCCTGGTTTACTGAGGGCCTAGTCAGTAAGAAGAGGTATATGAGAGTGCTAGGTAAAGGCCTAGAAATGTCAAGTAGTATTTGTGATTAAGCATCGAAGGGGAAACAAACAGGGATTAGACAAATCTCTGCCCTCAGCTGCCCTCAGCAGCACTCTGTAGTGAGGAGTGAGATGACCCACGAGCACTGGCACTAGAAAGCAGTGTGTGAAAGATGCTGGTGGGGGGTTGTAGGCCACAGGACCCGAAGATCAGGGATTCTCTTTTATTCCCCCTTGTCTTTTGGTTTTACTCCCTTCACCATGCTTTCTGCTTGCTCTGATGACCCAGGAAACCCCAGTGGGTAAAGAGAGGCTATTTCCCCTTTCCCTGTAGACCTTGGGGGGCGGGAAGAGGAAGAGGCAAGATTTTTTTTTTTTTACTCTTAATATTGATTTTATTTCTATTTGAGCTTCCTGGGCATTTTATTAATATAGTCTCCCCATGTATATTAGATTTTGCTGCTGCTGTGTTAATGAGCAAGGTTTTTGCAGCTCTATGAGAGTTGCATTCCTTTGCAGGCTATCTGACCATGGCCAGAGGTGCAGATAGCAGATCCGGAATGAAACATGCTATAGGAAAACAGCAGGTCCTACGGGAATCAAACCCTTGACCTAGGTCTCATTCACATTATGCTATGAGCAACTGAGCTAATTGCCCACGATTTAGCAGATCAGATCCAACAAGGCCTCAAAGAGCTGTCAGTATATCCCAAAGATAGTAATTCTCTAGGGCAACACAGAGGCTCGAGAAGAGTGTACTGAAATACTTTCAGATAAAATTAGATTTTTAAGGCAAGAAATACATGGACCTGTGATTGTGTCAACCACATTCCTTAAGGGGAACTAAGACTGCAAAGAGGTCATGGCTCTGCATCTCCCAGGCTGCATGATTTTTAGTTACACAGCTCCCCTTCTTGGGATCTCAGCCTGCCTGTCTGTTAATGGGTTGGATTAGAATTGATTATCTAAGCAGTAGGTGAGGAATTTGGACCTTTGGATCAGACACCCCCAACTAGCAGAGGAGGGTAAATGGGTGCTATAGGGAATCTAGGGGACATAGTCTGAAACTTTATAAGTACAAAATTTTGTTCAAGGCCCTTTTAGTTGTTCACCTAAAAATTTACCCAAGTGTTATATTCTATTCCATATATATCCTATTTCTGTCCCATATACCCTGTCTCCAAGCTGAGTAAAACCAGCCCATTGGGAAGATGCCCCATGTTTATCTTGGGCTTTAAGTAACTCCTGGCAGTACTGGCTTTATTTAATCAGTCAGTTGGAGGCAGGAGTTTTAAACTGGCTCGGGGAGCTCTGTGCTCTAAGGCACATCCCTGGGGCAGTTACTGAGTTTTGTTTTTACTTTTACAAAGTTAGATTGAGGTGATAGTAGTTTTAGAACTCTCCAGGCTTTTATTTTGACCCTTTATTAAGTAGATAATACATTTTCCTTACTGTAGTTGATATAACATCTAGGTTTTTTTTTTTTTAAGTTTGTAGTTGTAATGAGACTAGTTATGCAGGTATGCATAGTTTAGTACACAATGTCAAGATCACCCAAGAAGGCCATCTACAAGAATACCTGAGTTCACGTACAAAACAGAGCTTAAAATTATGGATG
This sequence comes from Ailurus styani, assembly GCA_002007465.1. Taxonomy (NCBI): domain Eukaryota; kingdom Metazoa; phylum Chordata; class Mammalia; order Carnivora; family Ailuridae; genus Ailurus; species Ailurus styani. Next base: position 1,039,617 of record LNAC01000172.1, read on the forward strand.
CAATCTTATTCAATGAAAGGAAATTTAATTATATCATTTGCTTCTGCAAAAATTATAATGAATAAACGGAAGATTAGGAAGGGCTTTATTTTTTTTTCTTTTTAGAATTCCATCTTCTCCTCTTAGGTTATTATATAAGGGATCTCCTGTGAAACTGTAATGAGTTGTTAATATTTTTCTGTGCAGAACACATTGCAGTATGTTTCAGAAACAGTTTTGGTAACACAACATGATGAAGGGGATTCCAGAAAATCCTATTTTTTGTTAGTTATAAAAATGACTGTATAATGCCTTTAAAGTCCACATTAGCTCTCTTTGCCCAGAAGGAGTTAATCCTTAAGACATTACAGTCTCAAATGACTAGAAGTGATTGGTCCACATTCTGTAAGCCTAGCAGAAATTTGTTGCATTGTTTTCTATAAACCACAACCAGAGCTCATTAATTGAAAAATGAATGTCAATTTCCATTAGCTGGCATCTATAAACCAGAAAGGTACAGTGATCCTGGCGTGTGATGGGTAATAAAAACATCAGCAAAATGTCTCAGGTAGAATAGAGAAGGTGAGGGGGTGGAGGCATAAATTCAAAACCATATTGGAGTTTACTGGCAGGGCCCCACATCAAGGGCTTTAATGAGGCTTCTGCATCAAAATAAGGGAAACCACATGGAATGTTAATTATGACTACAGCATATTTTAAGTACAGATACCCACGAGAAGCATTTCTTTTTTTTTTTTTTTCTTTCTTTCTTTTTTTTTTAACATGGACAAGCCTGTCTGTGTGAGCTCCATGCTTCTGTGGGGGGCAAATGGTGATGTTTTCAGTGACTTCTTTCTGTTTGCGATTGTTCACATTATTCTGGTTTGTCTCACATGATCTGAACGTTGAACTTAATCTGTACAGAAGTGGCCTGCCTAGAACTATTAGCTCTGCCAACACTAGTTCACCTAGCTGCTCTGCAAGGAAAGGGCTGGCCAAGGAACATCTGGGGCCCGCACGTCCTGCGTGTGGCTCCTTCGTCAGAGGGCATGAGCACGGGGCCTACAGAGACCCTAAGTTTCACCTGCTCCCGTTTGCCATCTGTCAGAATCACTCCTTCCACACTGGACCCCCGGAGCGGGTTAGAATTTTGTATCCGGGAGGGGTGAGGTAGAGGCCGGTCGGAGATGGAAGACGTTATAGAGAGCAGAGAGTAAACTGCCCGGAGTGTGTTAGTTTTGGTGTGTCATCTTGAAAGTGTTCGCTTCTGGTATTCGAAGCTGCTCACTAGCTCTTTACCCTCTGCTTAGGGGCCTGCGGATTCCGGGAAAGCGCTCAGGAGGGGTGGGAACTTCTCTGCCTCCCCTCCCCCTAAGGCCGTTGCTCCTCCTCCTGTCTCAGAGTTCCCGGTGGTGGTAGAGTGGTTAGAGCTGGAAGGGAACTTAGAGTTCATCCCCCTCATTTTACAGATGATGACACTGCCACCTCTGACTTCTGCCTCTGGCCTTCCACTCTCAGTAAGAAGAGCCAGGCAGGTGAGAATTTTAACAATCGCTGGGCGGGGCTGGGCGGGGCTGGCTGATTGGTATTGTCCGATTTTTGAGAACAACTTTTGTTAGCTACATATCGCTTTTAAATAGTCGCTTTTGATGACAAATGCCCATCCTGGTACTTACGAAGATCCCAGGCAGTGTGCATTTTAACAAAGATCAGCAATTCTCGGTCAGCACCTTTAAGGAAAAGTATTAGGATTATTTCTTTAATAAATACTGTAGCATCCAAGAACAAGGGTTAAATAAAAATGGGACTGAAGACGTACCTCCTGACGGAGGCCTTGACGAAGCACTAAGTGCTTTCCCTTACGGATGAAGACTGTAGGAAAAGCAAACATGGGAGACGCAAAGACTTGGAAGGTCTTAGATGTGACAAAATCTTAAGAACGCTGGGATCATAAAAGGTCTTGTCCTAATTCTGTCAATTTTAGAAAATCATAACCCAGTCTTTAAAGATCACCACTCTTAAGGTTTTTGGGATTTCAGAAAACTGATTTCCACATGAAGTGGTTTATAACTATGGTTTTATAAGTTTAAGCACCAGAAATAGCTATTAAGGAGGCGTACTGTTAGCTTTAGAAGTTAAGGGACTTTACATTTCAGGGCAAAACCAGCTTTGCCTCCAGGTACCACTTGGAATTAGCCTGAAGCTAATTCTGCAGGATGTGGCGCAGGGGCCTGGCGAATGGATGCTGAGGTGTCCTCTTCCTTGTCTACCCCCAGGCGTGGAGCCTCTCACTGAAGCCACTGTTGGCACCGGGCTGAATGAGCCTTCGCTCACCCATGGAGGCTGGCTTGAGATGCAACTTCTCCCCACCTCCACTTTTAAAACCTCCTTATTTAGTTTATGGCCCTCGGGAGAATTTCTAAGGGCTAGATTCTCCCTCTCTGCCCCCAGAAAAGTAAAATATTTCCAGAATACATTGAAATCTGGTTTGATTTTTTTGACATCCATTACTACGGTGAAGAATAAAGCAAAGACTGTAGGTGATTTTTAAGAGTTGAAGTGGTAGGAACATGTTAGGGTATCTTTTTGAGGTTCCTCCACTGAAGAAGGGGCCCCGCCAGGAGTACCAATAACAAAACTGATCATTTTGGGATTTCTTTATATTGGGTTGAGAAAAAGAAACTTGTCCTACTTAGTAAAAACGTCACTTTCAAATACCTGAGGTGCAATGAGAAACAAAAAGAGAGAAAAAAATAATGAGGATTCAGTCTTAAGTCTGGTGAGTGAATCTATGTGTTGGGTTGGTTTACACATAAGACCTAGCACACACTGGGGTTTTTAAAGCCCTTTGGGAGTCTCTGGGGGGTGAAGAACTTAAGGACTGTAAAGTAAAAAAAAAAAAAAAAAAAAAAAAAAAAGACTGTAGTGACCGGTGCATTTGAAGGTCTATTTGTGGCTTGCTGTTCCTTTTTGGGAAGCTAAAGGTTTTTGGTGGTTTTTTTTTTTCTTGTAAAAATTCTCTCATTATTTTAATTGCTATTTACAGATTTTTTCCCCCCATCTTCTGTTATAATTTTTAGGTGCTTCAGAACTGGGCCCTTTTTCAGACCCCAGGCAGTTCCCAAGCATTTCATCCCTCACTGAGAGCCGCTTCTCCAACCCACGAATGCACTATCCAGCAACCTTTACTTACACCCCGCCAGTCACCTCAGGCATGTCCCTCGGTATGTCCGCCACCACCCACTACCACACCTACCTGCCACCACCCTACCCCGGCTCTTCCCAAAGCCAGAGTGGACCCTTCCAGACCAGCAGCACTCCATATCTCTACTATGGCACTTCGTCAGGATCCTATCAGTTCCCCATGGTGCCGGGGGGAGATCGGTCTCCTTCCAGAATGCTTCCGCCATGCACCACCACCTCGAATGGCAGCACGCTATTAAATCCAAATTTGCCTAACCAGAATGATGGTGTTGACGCTGATGGAAGCCACAGCAGTTCCCCAACCGTTTTGAATTCTAGCGGCAGAATGGATGAATCTGTTTGGCGACCATATTGAAATTCCTCAGCAGTGGCCCAGCGGTATCTGGGAGCCGCATCCCAAATGTATCAATATATACATATATAGAGAGAGTGCATATATATGTATATCAATTAGCTATCTACAAAGTGCCTGTTTTTTAGAAGATTTTTCATTCCCTCACTCAGTCTTGCTCTTCCAACCGTAAGAGGGTAGAGATACTAAGAAGCAAAAGGCCCAAGAGAGACCATCCTGTCTAGGTTTCATATTGTTTTCTACTTAAAATGTACTTTTACAAACCAAGGAAAAAGGTATTTTTTTGTTGTTGTTCTTGTTGTGTTGTTGTTTGGCCTGTTACCGCAAATCAGCTGTTCCCATGCCAAGTCAGAGAGGTGGACTCCGGGTTCAGGAGGAAGAAGAGCAAAGCCACTTCCTCTCTGTGCTTTCAAACCACACACCCTCGCGGTGGCAGCCGTGTATGGACCAGTGCGCTCTGCAGACCAGCTTCCAAAGCTGGTCGAGGTGCACATAAAGGGCAAAGAGGGAGAATGGATGCTTCCATTACTGTACCGTCCATTCCGAGTCGCTGTCCCAAACTTTGCTTTCAGACTTGCCACAAGTTCTCATCTGAACCGTTTGGTTCAGTTTTTCTTTTTGTTTTTTTCTTGCCCACTTTAAGAAAGTGACTTCAAAAAATACTGATTGGGATAGATGATTTTACTTTACTTTTTTATACTTTATTTGTTTCCTTTTCCCGTCTAACCAAAAGGAAATCCCATCCCTAAACACCGCCCTTCCGCCCCGCACCTTTCTCCTTTTATGCAAAACTCAAAATGGCAATACCTTATTATAGCCATAACGGTATAGATAGTGTTTGCGTTTGGCTGTGTGTTGTTTTCTTTTTTTTTTTAAATTATGAATATGTGTAAAATCTGAGGTAACTTGCTAACGTGAATGGTCATATAACTTTAAAGATATATTTATAATTATTTAATGACATTTGGACCCTTGAAACATTTCTTAGTGTACTGATATGTTGACTTCGGTCTCTAAAAGTGCTCTTTATTAAATAACAAATTTCTTCAGTGGGCTAGAGCCATATCTGAAATATTGCTAAGCAATTTCAGTTCATCCAGGCACAATGTGATTTTCAAAAATACGTCCATCTCCAAATATCCTAGATGTAGCTTTTTTTTGTGATGTATGAAGGAAATGTTATGCTTCGTTCTTTCAGACCTTGGATTGCCTCTAACACAGCTTTGCCTTCCAAAGCAATAATTAGGGATTTAAAAACCAACTCTTAGCCCTGTATCACTCATGTTGCCCTTTATTAGCATGAAATGCTGGAGTGATGTGGTTTCCCAATTTCTTTTGAATAATGATGACTCTTGTCATATTAAAAAGACAAGCACAAGTGAATCATTGAACTGCAGAAAAATGTTCTGTGGTTTCCTAGTTCAAGCAAAACTCTAAATCGCCAGGCTTCACAGTGAAGACATAGCTTAAAGCCACCCACATGGCTTAAGGATTGATCATGATACACATAGGACAGTAAAGCCAAATTGCACCAGGGATTCTTAACCAACCCGCCTTACCCAACAGTAAGTCAGGAGAACCCAGAGCTGCCTTACAGGAGGGCCCCCTGGAAGCTCTCCTCGGAATTTGCATTTCAAGGAGCAGATTAAACCATTGTCTTATGGGAGCCTGGTCATGGTCATCTGAAGTAGCAGGCAAATTCCAGCTGATAGCTGAGCTGAGGGAACTTGGGGACCCATATAGAACCCTTTGGGGTCAAGGGAAGGCAAGGCCATGTGGAATTTGGTGTCTACTACTGTGTATGAATTTGAGCAGAAGCCCTCCTGTAGGATGCACTTTGACCACTCCTGGCGACCACCTGGCAAATTCTCCAGCGTAAATCCTTAATCCAAGCCAGGATCACTCCATGACACCACAGGGCAAACAAATCCCTGCCTGCTCCCTCAGGACCGGGGACCCTCATTTCAATTCTGTGCCCCCGCTGAGCAGAACTTTGTGGAGATTTGCCCCCAGTCCCTGGAGACCCTTTCTCTGTAGTCATTCCCAGACCCGCTTCATAGGCCGCCAAGCCTGGCGGGATGGTGTGGGGGGCAGTTGGCCCTGTGCTTCTGTCTGGGGGCCTCCCTTGCGACCACCCGACTCCTCCCAACAAAAGTCGAGGGCAAAACAAAACAAAACACTTTGCCTTCTAAAGGTTGTATACCAAGTATGCTTAGATAAATAAGCCACTTTTCTATTACTTAACTAAGATGGAAGTAGTAACTGATACTATTTATTGTTTGTGTGTGGTAGCTTGAAGCACGCCACTGTCCATTTATTTGTTAAGTGTAAAATATGTGTGTTTGTTTCAGCAGCACTTAAAAAAGCCAGTGTCTGGTTACACATTTCAATTTTAATTAATTGACATAAAAATGTTACCGCCAGTGCCAGCTGTACCCTATTTAATAAAAAAGGTACTATATTTGTACATTATTTTTTAATGTTAAAAGGGCTTTTTTAAGTTTACAGTACACATACTAAGTGACTTTAGGGATGCTTTTGTGTTGAAATGTTATTATAGTGGCTGCAGGCAGCAACCCAGAAACACTTTAAAAGTTTTTTTTTTTTCCTTGGGAAAAATTCAAGCACTTCTTCCTTCCACCCTCACTCCAACCACTCCAAAGGGGTAAGTCACATTTCTTGGATTGAATTCTGCCCTTTTTCAGCCTGGGGGTTAAATATTCCCTCCCTCCTGTCCTTTTTTTTTTTAACTGAATCCTTAATTTGCCCTGGGTCATGTACATGATCTGTGATTTCAAGACCAAAGCAAAGCCTTACTACCACCATGGAACCCCGTACTAGCCAACACTCTGTATTTCCTTCAGGTTCAAAGAGCACAGTTTTCTTTGTAGCATAGACATTGCCGCAGTTTACAGCATGACCAACACAGCCGCTTTCTGTCTGTTTTAGTTGTCTCACAAAGTGTGACCAGTGTCAGGGTTCCAGAACATACCACAGTGTTGGTTTTAGATGAGTGAAATGACTTCCAGCCTGGAACCAAGAGACTCAACCAATGAACTCCGGTTTGCTCTTCAGTCTCACCCTGCCACCACCACCCCGCCCCCGGGGCCTTTTAAAAATGAGCAGAGAAATCCACACCATTAGGGACCATCCATTGCAAACTCAGAGGGGAGGAGATGTGTGTGCTCCTTAGCGTTCCCTTCGTTCCCAGGAAAGGGACTGACTCAGAGTCTAGGTGAATACATGGAAACACAAAGCATGAGTGAAGACAATAATGACTTCTATGACATTCAAAAGAACAATAATAAATAAAATATAAAGGACTCTGCCAAACCTTGAATTTGTTGTTCTTAAAAAGAGAATGCATTTAAAAATATTTTCTGTGTGAGAATTTTTTAGATGTTTGTTTACTTCATGTTTACAAATAACTGTTTGCTTTTTAATGCAGTACTTTGAAATATATCAGCCAAAACCATAAGTTACAGTAATTTCTTAGGTATTCTGAATAAAATTCCATTTTTTTTGGATATGCTTTACCATTCTTAGATTTCTGTGGAACAAGAAATGTTTGTAGCATTTTGTGTAAATACAAGCTTTTCATTTTTATTTTTCCAATTGCTGTTGCCCAAGATCTGCTTTCCCTGCACATATTGTACAAATTCTGCTTTGTGCCACAGGCCATGATTGTGGATGAGTTTACTTTCAACTTCAAAGGGACTATTTGTATTGTATGTTGCAACTGTAAATGGAATTATTTGGCATTTTCCTCATGATTGTAATATTAATTTGAAGTTTGAATTTAATTTTCAATAAAATGGCTTTTTTTGGTTTTGTTACGTGTGTACTTTGGGTCTTTTCTCAGCCTCGGTTTCTTCTCTAGTCTGATGCCTACTCCTGCCTACACCTGGGCCTCTCTTGGCCCTAGGACTTGCCAGGGCCAGAGGAGAGCCGGGTTCTTTGTGACTGGTGAGAGGTTAAAACATTGTGCTGAGCGCGGCCTTCTTGGTTCGCCCTACTCCTACAGAGGCATGGGCGAAGGATCTAGCAGTGAACTCACTTCCTTGTCAGCCTGTGTTCGAAGGAAAGAGCAGCCACCCCATCTTCGAGTAAAGCCCCTTTATTCTGACGAAGGGACCAGGCCGGTTATCAAGACAGTGGGCTCTGTAGCCCCAGGGTTCTAATCTTTGGGCAGGGGAGTAGGAGCCTGCAAGTGAACTCCTGGCTGGGGTAGGAAGATCTCAGGTAGCCCTGCCATAGGGGGTAGTCGAGCTCCTTCCCAAATCTCTTTTGGGGTCTTGAAAAGAAAGTCAATCAAAGCTCAAGGGTAAGTAAGAATGGACTTTGGCCTGGAGAGCCATTGCCTCAGAAGAATTCTACTAGGGAGCAGGACTACAATTTGGAGTTTTGTTGTTTTGTTTTTTTAATGGGCCATTGTGTATTTTTGGTAAGTCCCTCCCCTTCACTAAGGTTGAGGGCCTGGGGTACAGTGGTTGCTCTCTTTCTGTCCTGTGCTGTCTGTTCGCTTTGGCTTACCACAGTTCTAAAAGAAGGACCAGAAACCGTGCGGCCGAGATGCTCAGGCGCTGGCCAGTGGCCCACGTGATGCTAGAGAGAGAGGGCTCCTTTGAGATGGGCTCAATCGTACCCCCTTGGCATCGTGTTCTGAGAAATCTTGGAGACCGATAATTTCTAAGACTAGGAGACATCCTGAAAGCATGCGGGGGAGACCTAGGCCAGTAAACTGGTTTGCAAGTCTTTGAAGATGTGTATTTACTTATCCTTTTTTATTAGACATCTGTGTGGCTTGCAAAGGCATTGGAGGTGGGCAGAGTGGCTGCTTCTCTCTCTGTCCAGCTTTGTCCAGCAGCATGGTTTAGGGCAAATGGCTTTACTCCTCCGGGTCTCAGTGTTTTGGCTTACGGAGAGGCATCCGGCTAGACCTCGGCTCTGTTGACATTTCAGCCTGGATAGTTCTTTGGTGTGTGTGTGTGTGTAGGGTGTGTGGTCCTATGCATCGTAGAAGGTTTAGCAGCCTATCTCTGGCTTCTACCCACTAGATGCCGATAGCACTGCCCAACTCGTGACAATGAGACGTGTCTCCAGAATGTCTCTTGGGAGGAGAGATCGTCCCCGATTGAGAACCAGTGGGCTAGCGGCTCTCTCTCAGTTCTTTGGTCAGGTTTTCTTGACAGAACTGGTGTGAGAATACACTGTGGCTCATTAAAACAGGATAGCCAGGCGGAAGGCCAAGGGCCTTCCCAGAGGTGGACACGCATCAGCCTTTTCCAGGCCTTCACCTGCTTGTCACCCTGAGGTTGGGAGGTGTTGTGAGGGGGGCTCCTGTGTGGCTCCCGTCCACACATCTCCTTCTCCTCCTCACGTCCTGGGGAACAGCACAGCGGTGGCGCTTTGTGAGGCCCGGGTGGCTTGGCCGTATTTATCATGGCTGCTTCTGTTCTCGCTGGAAACGACAGGCGGAGGAAGAGAGACCAGTGTATCCGACTAGAGTCCAGTGTATCTGACCCCTTGTGCCCCGTGCCCCAAATACCTCACCATCAGACATTGCTTTGAGAGTGGGTGTTTCCTGTTAACTCAATCCCAGCCGACACTGGCCCAGTAAACACCTCAGCTCTCTGCAGCAGAGTTTATTTGGCTGGGAAATGGGTATTGTCATGTAAACAGGAAACCCCCTGAAGTTATGATCTACAGATGCAGTTGAAGAGCCACATGTTTGTATTTATGGGATTTGAAAACAGTCTGAAAAGGCAAGGAAGGAGGTAGGGGAAGACCTCATTCACAATCAGTGAGTGAGAGCAGGGCCTACAGATAGATCCTCACAAGCCGATTTCTCCTTCCCTCTGGAAACGGGTGGCTAACAATCACTTCACAGCCAAAAGCCACAGCAGAACAGGAGGCACTGGCTTGACTGATTTAAGCAAACAACCCTACTGTGAGTATCAGGTAAACTGGACAATCCAGTCAGCTGGCTTTCTTGCCCCAATTATTTGGAAATCATTTTAGTTCTAGGAAATAATGGTTTGGGGGCATCTACAAAGGTAGGGGGCTTAGGAGAAGATGATCATGTTATAGTCTCTTAAGTTTTCTGGGGACAACTCAACTGCCTGCCACAGTTTTAGTGAGCCCGGGCTAGCTCGCCTGTGGGATCGCAGGCAAACTCCTCAGGGGCCACAGGAAGGATGACTTCTTGCTGCGGCTGTCCAGCTGTTAGGGCAGGGAATGCGCAGGTGGTGAGAGAGCTGGCCTGCCTGCCAGGGCTGGGTACCCCAGGTTACTCCAATTCCTTCTCTGCCTACCTCTGCTCTTCCTTCGTTGGCTCTCCCCTCAGGACTGCAGAAGAAGGACTGTTAAGTGAGGCCAGGTAGGAACCAATACATGGATAGCAGGTGCTATATATTTGAATTCTGAGCTCTGAGAGAGGCAAGGGAATCTCTCTCCTTCTTGTCTCCATTCCTGGGTACCCTGAGAAGTCTTTCTGTGACTTCCCGGTAGTCGAGTCAGTTGGCAGGCCTTGGAAGTGAAGTTGATAAAAAGCCATGAATTTAGTTATGAATGTAACAAAGAACAGGATCTACCGCAGATGCAAAGGGAACTACACTGGGGGGTGTGTGGGTGTGTATGTGTGAGCATGCCTAAAGGGAGGGAGCAAGGAGGTAGAGGGATGGAAAGGGGTGCCTGAGCAGCCATTCAGGGAGAGCTGAAGCGCACGCACACGCGCACACGCATGCACATGCATGTGCCCATATACTCCTTGACACAGCATTTGTTATTTGTCTCAGGTGTTTTTCTTGCAAATCTTAAAAGAGTGCCGCCTTCATTCCACAAGGGGTGAAGAAGCAATTCTTCTTTTCCATATAGGTTATTTAGAGGGGATCAGGGACACCGGATGCTCTCTGAAATGTCAGGAGCACTGTGAAGCTGACATTTTAGAAGGGGTTGTTATTTTTGTAAAGCTCTTATTTAAGAGCTTTTTTGTGACTCGACTGGCCCTGCTGTTGAGACACGCACAACTCATTGGAAAGCAGAAGGATCAAGTTTCTGGAAGCCCACTTAACTTTTACTAAAACTTATTTTATTTTGTTTTCTTATTTTGTGGCAATGATGTCTGGTCACTTAGTGGGGGTTTCTGGAAATCCTGCTTTCTGTTTTTAGCCAAGGAAGCTCACAGCTTGATGGCTTTTTTTTTTTCCTACCCAAGGTCATTCAGTGCCACTCCATAGCCAGTAGAAAGGGATGAATTGCCCCCTCATTCTTATAAAGAAATCAAGACCATACAGCAAAATTGTAAAAGAAAGAAAGAAAAAAACCCAAAAAACAACTGAGGGGGGAATCTGGGGGGCAAGTAAATATTCTTCCACACAAGCCTCTCAAGAAGTAGTTTTGTCTGCACAACATTAAATGAGACTGGAACCCAAAATTGTACCCGGGTCTCCGGCGGCCTGTACTCCATAGGCCTTAGACATTTCTCCTGGAGAGCCCAAAGTACCAGAGTGAGCTGGGATGTGGAAAACGGAAGTAAGATACAGTAGGCTGTGTGGAGTGAGGCAGCATAGGATCTGGTGGCTTTGAGAGAGAGGAGTACCGGGAACTCCCAGCTGGATGCTGGGCTGAGGTAAACGTGCGAATTCATGCCTTGAAAAGAAGCAAAAAAGCAAGCAATGAAACCCCACCACACACATCATCGTGGGAGAATTAATACAACGGTTTTATGTTTAAAACCTCCTTCGACATCATTTCCTTCCTAAATGAGGTCATTTGTTATTATTTCTTTTTTATAATTCCATCCACCGCTCTGACAGAGCAATAGCTTAGGCGAGTTTCACTTTCTGTTTCTGAGTTTCTCTGAATTCTTCGCCCCCCCCACCCCAAAGCAGAGGAGCCTTCTGTGGCATCCTGGCATCTTTGGGGTGGAGGTGGGGGGACGCCTCAGCCCCATTCCGTCTTCTCTAACACTCATTTCGTATTTAAATCTTGCAAGTCACCTTGCTCTTTCTCCTCGTCAGCCGTGTGTGCTTCAGGAGCCTTTCTGTGTGCCGACCTGGGGGGCATAGGAAGTCTGGCTCCTTATCAAGATCTTCTTATTAGTGGTTTCACAGATGAGAAGGGCAGAGATTATCACTGAGCGTGACCTTCCGCCTCGGCTTCTGGAAGCTACGTCGTGCTCTCAGGTTGCGCCGGGCGGCGCGGCGGGGCCCACGTTCCCGCCTCGTGGGCGCGAGAAGGAGCGAGAAGGACCCGCAGGGAGGCGAGTGCGGAACTTTCTCAAGGAGTTAAGTGGTTAATAGGAACTCAGGTTTTTTATTGGCTAATAAAACCTCCCAGGGTTTTTCATATTATATGGTTCCTTCAGGCTCCCAGCCCGATGCTTAAAAAAAGCCAAAAGGCGCAAACAACAACAAAAAGCTGGAGCCTAAATACCAGGGCCGTCCCCGTCTTGTTTATTTTTTCATTTCCGCAGTTGTAAAAGAAAAAAAAATTCCTCTGGTAGTTCAATTTTATCACACGGCAGGAGCGGATCAGAGTTTGAACGGCTCCCGGGCTCCCTGCCTCCCAGGGCGAGGAAGGA
>LNAC01000172.1:1051934-1099970 GCA_002007465.1 Ailurus styani
GGAGGGAACCGCGATGCAAACGGTGGATGCGGCGGGGAAATTTGGAAACGCGGGCCGTCCGGGGAGGAGGGAGAGCAGATACTGAACTGCGATACATCTCTGGAATCCTGAATGCAAATGATCTCTGTCCTTTTATTGCCAGTGGTGCTGTTCTCCCAACAGAGCAGGATGTTCTTGTTTTTAATAATAGCCAGACCAGATGCTAAATTCTCCTCGGCAACGTGCTGTATAAGTGAGAAGGCAAACAGCTGATTCCTGTTAAGATGAACACCAGGAGAATAAGCCAGAAAGTATGAGAAGTCTCTGGAGGTTTTTGCTTTGTAAACCCCTGTTTGGCAGAAAGATCACAGAACCCGGGCTGAAAACACAGTGTGTCCTCCTGCACCCGTTCCTCATCGGACGGCTCGCTGGGGGCCCCCGGGGCCTCCTGCCTTCCCAGCCGGCCCTCGCCTGAGCGAGCCAGAGGACTGGCTCGCAGGTTCCCCCAGAGGGGAAGTCGGAAGCCCTGAGCCCTTTGGCTTTCAATGACTGTAGAAAAATACCCATCCATAGGAGGAATTTTTTACTTGCTCCTTGCCATAGAAAATAGTGAAATCCTGAACATGAGCCAATAACTTTAAAACGGCATCTTTGTTCCATCTTTTTCACTCCCTTCTTCCTCCTGTCAGAGTCTATAAAACCTCTCGGTTATTATTTTGTTTTAGAATATGCCACACATGTAAGATGCTGCTTTCTTCTCTCCCAGGGAGCTGCCAGAGCCAGAGGCGCTGTTGGGGCTGGGCGGGGGGGCGCCCGCTGACCGTAGCAGACAGCGACCAGGCCTCGCTCTGCTGCCGCTCAGGCCACCTCAGGAGGTTGGCCCGAGGTGGCTCCCCCGAGAGAGCAGGGGTGCCCTGCACGAGGGGCCCACACAGAGCCCTCTGACGGTCTCTCCCTGGGGCTTTGCTCCCAGGCCTGCTGGAGAGTGAGGGAGAGAGAAGGAAGGGCTGCAGGGAGCAGGTGGAGAGGAGCATTGTAGTTCCAGAAACTCCCTTTGCTCCCCTCTCCTCTTGACATCATCCTCCTGGGCCCTTTCCTGCGATACACAAAGGGGCACGCCAGCTACCCCTTCCTCACTATTTTCTTCTTCCCTAGCTGTCCTTGAGGTTCACTTGGCCCCGGTCTCCCCGAGATGAACATCCTGGGGGGAAAAGAATGGAGGCAGAAAATGATTTACCTCCTTCCCCCTTAGGATGGCACTGAAAGCCATTGTTTCAGTTTCCTTTGGGGGAAAAAGTAGCATTTGGTACTGGTGGCAGGATCAAGTAACAACAGTAAGACTTAATACTTAATTTTCACTGCATACCTGACTATGAACCTGGTGCTTTGCTTGGTATTTCATGTGCCTTATGTCAGACTTCCCAGCAGCCTGTGAAGAAGTTAGCACTGTTTTTATCCCTATGTTTCTTTATTATTATTATTATTATTTGCCCCAGGGGTACAAGTCTGTGAATCATCAGGCTTATATCTTTCACAGCATTCACCATAGCAAAAACCCTCCCCAATGTCCATAACCCATCCACCCTATCCCTACCCTCCCACCCCCCAGTAACCCTCAGTTTGTTTTGTATCCCTATGTTTCTGATGAGGAAACTGAGGATCAGACTGGCCCAGGGTTATACAACTGTTAAGACTCAAGCCTCAATCTGCCCGATTCCAAAGACTATGTTCCTAAGCTAAAACTTTAGACACAATCTTCTTTATCATCCACATAATGAGAACTAAATGAGTTAATGAGATAAGAAAATGCCTAGCACATAATAGATAGATGGAACCCATTATTATTACTCATAATAATTAAGACAATTATTTTAAAAAGCGTAAATAAAATTTTCAAATAGTTTGAATCATCATACAGCTGAAGCATCAGGTGGAATGACTTTTTAAAAACTATTATTTTAGGTGGATCAGTTGGTTAAGCATCTGCCTTTGGCTTGGGTCACAGTCTTGGGGTACGGGGATTGAGCCCCTCCTCAGGCTCCTTGCTTGGCAGGGGAGTCTGCTTCTCCCTCTCCCTCTGCCCACCCCCACCCCGCCAGCTCATTCATGTTCTCTCTCTCTCAAATAAATAAGTAAAAGTCTTTTTAAAAGAACTATTATTTTAACAGTTTAAAAAATGTCACTCTTTGAGAGAGTAAATTTTTTTAAGAGAGAGAGAAAGGACAAGAGAATATAAGTGGGGGGAGACAGGGAGGAGAGAGAGAATCTTAAGCAGGCTCCACACCCAGCATGGAGCCTCACGTGGGGCTCTATCTCACAACCCAGAGATCATGACCTGTGAGCCAAAATCAAGAGTTGTACACTTAACCGACTGAGCCATCCAGGAGCCCTACCCCCCCAAATGTCACTTTTTGAAAGTAATATTTTTCTGTATATTTTCTAAACATTTTCTACTGAACCTCATGGCTAAGTTTGGCAACGTGTTTACCATGGGCTCCTTCTCTGAAGGAACTCGGAGACGTCACATCACATAAACCATAATAGAAATTACATCGACACATCCAGAACAGAAATGTTGACCCTACTGGCACCTCAGTCCTTAATCTGTAATCTCTTTCAAGAGTTTCCATTTAGGTGTGTCGAGCTTCCTCTGAATGTTGCTACTGATAAGGTATTATTGAAATTAATTCGGCAGGATTGGCCTCACCTGATGGGAGAAAGACCCAGGCCAAGAAATTTCTGGCAACTTCAACTTTTACCTTTCCAGGAGTGGCTTTGAGGTCTGTCTCACCACCTGACAAAGGGGCAGCACTGAGGGCCCCAATATCTGAACTGGTATCACTAAGAGGCAGTGCTGTGTAGTGCAGACAGCTGATTGGAGGCCCAAAGCTTGAGGAAACCTAGCTGCAGCCTGAGATAGTGTCCTATCTCAGGCTGCACTACAGATAGATAGCCAAGCTTTGCACACACGTGTCCAGCCTGGAGGAGCCTGGGAAGGGAACATCCGTGTTCCCCGACCAAGATGACTTAAATCTCTTTAGCTGAGTAGGTGGGGCTTCTCCTACTTTCTTAAAGCATTTTACAGACTATTTCCTTAAGTCCACCTGATAGGGAATTAATATCCCGTTTTACTGAAATCCCAGAGAACAGAAGTGACCCCTCTCCCTGTCGCCCACTCTGCTTCATTTCTGCAAGTATTTATCGAGCACCTACTATGGGCAGAGCAATATGCTGGCAGGCTCACTGCCACAAAAAAGCATATTGGAAGACATCTCTGTTTCATTTAATGCCTCCCAATAAGAGATGTTTGTTGGGGCCTCTCTTTAGGTAAGCAAATTCATGAGAGCTTCAGATTACCAACAACAGAGATTAAAAAGTTAGCAATTGGTTTCTAGAGAGAATTTAGACGGTTTTGATTTCTGCTTATAGCCAATTTCATTTCCCATTTCTCATTTCCGAAAATACTCAACGTATTTATAAGGTGCCCGGCATCTATATTTAGTCGTACAAGCCTTTCATTTCCACCACAATATATGGGAGGCTCGGTGTTTAAAGAGTGGGTGATTTTCCTACAGTCGAAGGGGGAGGGGCCACTCTTCCATTTTCTCTTCCCTGTGGTAACAGCCGTGCAGCCAACCGTGCATGAAAGGGTTGAGGGGTGTTTTGAAAGAGGGAAGCAGAGAGTGGCAAAAAGATCTGGGTTCCAGATCCTTAACCCCTACTAACTAAACGTGTGACCTTGAACAAGCCACTTAACCTCTCTTGACCTCCTCCTTAATAGTGGACAGTAATATATTACCCGCTAGATCGCGTGTTAAGGGACCATGTAGTAACTCTTACCTGTAGGTTTGGAGTGGTTTTTAGAATGCAGAAATTATGAGCAGTTTTAAGAGGTGCAGCTAGAGTCTGCCTAGCATTAAGACAGAGAATGAGGTCCATTGTTTCTCACAGAATTGGCAAAAATGGCCATTTCGTAGAGGGTGAGGAGATGGAATCCCAGAGAGGTCAAATCACTTATGTGGGGTGACCCTGAAATTGATGAAGGGAAGCCAAGTGTTGGACATCGATCTGCTTCTGAGTGGCTCCCATTCTCATTCTCTGGAAGAATCTTCCTTCCTTTATAATGGTAGTGTCTTCCTTATTTTCTTCATGAAGCACTGATGCTTCATTACTTTTTTTACTTTTTATGAACCGATTTTCATTTTATAGAAACTCAGGCCAGCTGATTCTGTTAAAAACTTCGTATACTCATGTAAATAAACATCCAGCATACTGATTCCATACCGTGCTCCAGCTAACCATATAGAAAAAAGACCTGTTATGTATTACTTCAAAAAACAAAAAACAATTAAGTTGTATACTGGACCTGACTTAGTGAGTGGTACATTTAGACTAAGAGCATCCATGCCTTTCCTTCCTGGACAAAGTTGACCTGTCCCTTTAGTGGGCAAGTGGACAAGTGAAGGATGGAGGTGATGGCCTTGTTGTGGTCAGGGTCTTTCTATTTGCTATTTCATGGTCTGGCTGTAGGGATGGGGCCACACTCTTGACTTCTTTAACATGGTATCTGAGGCCCCTAAGCAAATGAAAACATGGCAGCTAATCTTGAAGAAAGACAGACTTTTCATCCCAATTTTACCTTTTATTTGCTTATTGAGTTCCCTACAACCAGCCTCTTTTCTCTTTGCAAGCTACAGAAGGAAATCTCCTGCTAACAGGGCAATGGAGGTGCACAGGGGCGTCGGTGTCGTGTTAGCAGACAAACTTAGCGGTTCACCATCCAACCCCTGATTCATGACAGATATAACCGTATTGTGCCAGGTGATGACCACATAACCCTTGTACAGGGCAGAAGGAGGTGGAAGGCTGAGAGGAGGGAGAACTGGTGGACTCGCCGTTACTGGAGAGAATGGTGTGAGAGAATTGTTTTGCTTCCCCATGGGCAACTGTCATCTGATCTTCAGGCGGGGCCTGTGTTTTTATTCACACAATAGCGACTAGAAATGATAGAAATGAAAATTCTAATGAAAAATGAGGCATATCCCTACCCTCAAGAAGCTCACCATCTGCTCAAAGAGACAGAAAGATAAACTCTTATGTGACAACAGAATGGAGCGGGGCCACTGTAGAGATGTGAACCGAGGTCTGGCTCCCCAGCAACCCCTCCCCCCAAAAGGAGGCAGCAACTCCTGGTCAATGCAGGAAGATGACACTTGAGCTGATCTGGAAGAATGAGTAATTCTTGGTCAATCTGGGCCTGCAGCTGAGCTGGGGTCAGCCCCACATGCGCCCTGTAGTGCAGGCCCTGGGGGTAGGCAGACCACCCCGCTGTGGAGATCCTACCTACAGCTGTCCAGAGAGACAAAGAGTGAGACAGTGACCCCAGGCTCTGTGGTGTTCCTTAGCTCACCCAATCACACTTCTACCAAAGGATGAGGATGAGGGATTCTCAAAGAGGTTAGAGTTGGGGGTGGGGTGAGCGGTGTCAGAGCCTCTATGGGGTATAAGTCATAAAAAATATTGAGAGGGCAGCCTGGGTGGCTCAGTGGTTGAGCATCCGACTCTTGGTTTTGGCTCAGGTCATGATCTCAAGGTCGTGAGATTGAGCCCCATGTCGGTTCCATGTTGGCTGTGGAGCCTGTTTGGGATTCTCTCTCTCCCTGTCCCTTTGCCTGCCCACCACTAAAAAAATTTTTTTAAATGATAAGAAGTGACAGCATAAAATATCAAGCTTTCAGAGTGTAGGTACATTTTATCTAATTGCTTGTTCAGTACCAACTACCATGTGCACTGGAGTCTGGATGAGACAGTGAGGGCAACTTTGGTACATAGGACCCTTTGGTATTTAATAGGGAAGGGTGACAAGTGGGATTATGTTTATGCTCTGGATGGTCACATAATCAAAGAACGGAGTGAGAGCTATGTCTGTGACTAACCCTATATAAAACTTTAAATCAGATCTTGGGGTCTTCTCCATTCACATGTCCAGATGTCTCCTTTGGAGGCCGGCCCTCCACTCTGTCTCTCTCCCCAAGCCCACAGCAACTAACCCTGCACTGTGGACCTCCCCTTTTATAAATGAACTTGCCCTGACCCTCACCTTTGAGCAGTCAGTGTATTTGCATTTCAAGGGAGGTTTTCTGGAACCACTAAAACCTCACTTCCAAAGCCACATACTCTGCTCAAAGGGCAGGAACCTTCCTTGGGAAGCTTTTTTGACATCCCTCACATCCCATCCTAGGGACCACTGCTGCTTTCTTGCAGCCTGCTCTTCCTTGCCCAGCTAAAAGCCAATCCTCCTTTTCTCAATATCTCTCTCTCTCTCTCTCTCTCTCTCTCTCTCTCTCTCTCTCTCCCTCTCTTGGCCTAATACGTTGCCCAGACAGACCCTTTGAGGGTTCCTTCTGCCCTCAACCACCACAGGTTAAAGTGAAAGGAAGAAGTGTTCTGGTTCTACCTGAAGCTCACTTTAGGAGCCCTGCATTTATTTCTGTCTCTGCAAGCAACAGTTTATTGATTAATGGAATCTTTATTAGGGTTATTAGGAGACATAAAACACATGCACATGCACATAAATCCATCTCTACCCCTCCCGAGCCCCTGGCTGGCAAAACGAGTTCTATTTCCAGCCCTGACATAGTGCCAGTTTGTCATTCTCCGTCCTGGCCACATCAGCTTCCATCGGGTTTGAGTTTATTGGCTACACAGTGGAGTTTATGTTGTCATAGAAATTAGCCTTGATGGACAGGGATATGGCCAGGGGATCAGGAGAGGTCAGCAGCCTCGTGGTATTGGCATGGCTGAGATGTTAGGGTGCCTACAGCCCTCTCCAAGAAAAATTAAAGCTGGCTCTCTGCAGCAGCAAACGAACGCAATGAGACACTCCTGAGGGACGGGAGCTTGGACGTGATTGTGAGCCGTCCAGTTCCCACTCCCCCCGTCCGCTCTCCCCCCTTCCTCCCCAGCCCTCCCAGTGCCCCCCACTGCCAAAAATCCTTCCCCGTGCAATGGAGGCAGGGCCGGGAGGCCTGAGGTTAAGCCTCTCTCTTCTCCAGTTCGTGGTTAGCTTTCGTAGGCTCTTGGCTGCTTGACAAAGTTGGATAATAATTCAATATTTCTTACTGAAATACTTGACCTTATTGTTAGTTTTTGTGACAAGGGGAATTTAAAGGAGCTGCAAAAATGCAAGCAAGTGTGGCTGAAAAAGGCCAGGGTAGGCCACTGAGCAGTGAACAGTTTCTTTTTCTGACATCTATAAAATTTAGGTGAAAACAGGTCAACATTGATGTTGGCAAATGGGAAAGCCAGTTCTATTGTTAGCAAATAAGGTTCAGATAGAAATGTAAGTCTGGTTCAATCAAAACCATGTTTGGTTTTAGACACCAGCGTTGTGCTTTCTATTAAAAAAGGGGGGGCGGTATTTATAGAGACGCACAAAGTAAAAATATTTTTTGGCCCAAAGGATCATTTTCTAAGGATCAAATCTACTTGTTGAAGTACAAGATGGGACCACTTTCATTTTCTTTTTAAATTTGTAGGGCACATGCTCCCAGAATTCTCTCTTCTCTTTATTTCGAATTGGCAAGGGCTGTTGAAGATTAAAATCGTATATTAGGAAAACCCAGCATTGCCCGATGTCGGGACTTGCTGGAGGCTGCCAGCTGGTGGCTGAGAAAGAAATGAAGTTATAGGATTCAAATATATGGCTCCCCGCATTTGGCCCGAGTATTAGAATCCCTTTTACAGGCTCCACTCAGGAGTCTCATAAGACAGTGTTTGAGCTCACAGAGGAGAAACATAAGAGAAGTTCAGTCACTTGCCAAATCCAGATCATGGAAGGTCAGTTAATTTTAGTCTCGAAGGCAGCTTGCTGATCTTACTTTCTCTCTGTCCTCGGACCATCTGAGATCCTTGTCCTGCTGGGAGCTGAAACAACCGTTGTAAGGCAGAACCCCTTCTTCCCCCATAGCCTCCCGCTAGCAAATGAGACTGAAGTCCTGCATCAAACGTAGGTTGGTGGACAGGATTCCGCAAGGATTGACTCTTTTTTGGGAAAGGTTTTTTTTTTTTTTTCCACTTTGAATTGAGGTGAAATTCATGTAACATAAAATTAACCATTTTAAGGGGCCCCATCGGTGGCCTTTTGTGCACTCTCAGTGTTGTACAATGCTACATGTCATCACCCCAGAAGGAGGCCTTGTACCCATTAAGCGGTTGCTCCCTGTCCCCACCTCCAGGTTCATGTTTGAGTACAAGTTGGCTAGCTCGGTTCCCACAGAGTGTCATTTTAGGGCTTCACGATTTTAAATAAGGTTCGGCTGTGTTTCTGGAGAGGCGAGGAGGACGGAGAGTGTTTCTGGTGGGGAGGGGTGGGGAACAGGAGAGACAGGGCGTCTGGGAGCACAGGGTCACCCAGAACCGGAGACTCCTTGAACTGGAGCATCTGTTGGGGGAGCTGCTCTCTCTGAGGCTGAGTGTTGGTCTCCTGCTGAGGTGATGATCCCTTTAAAATTCTCAGCATTCTCACTCCCCCGGCCCGCCTCAGTCTAGGAGGCATTTTCTTCCTTTAATTTGTGTTGGTAGGCATCCAAGTCTGGCACCAGGCAGTCCCCACTCGGGAAGCCGGGAGGTGGTGGAGGCTCACCCAGGTCTAGAAAGGGAGCTCTTGCCGGGATGCTAACTGCAAGCTGTCTCCTTCAATCTACATCATTCTGCGGGATAATCATTTTCAAATGGCAAACAATAATAAAAGCTTTCCTCTATTTTGCTTCCAAGTGTCAACGTATCTACACAGGCTGTGTAGATGTGTGTGTGTGTGTGTGTGTGTGTGTGTGTGTGTGTGTGTGTGTGTGTGAGAATTGTCTGTCTAAGAAAAAAAAAGGAAGTTTGGGGAGCATTTGAGGATGTTGGGCAAGGCGGGGAATTGCCTCGGGTGGCTTTCTAAACACTGTGGGAGGCCGACCTGGAGTGTGGGTCAGAGATAGAAAAACTAGATTGTCACGTGATTTAAGTTTTCAGCCTGCATCTGGAGGGAGTCTGCGGGGTCTCCCCGGGGTTGGGTCCCTTGTGACCGTCGGGGCAGCTCACAGCAGAGAAGGGGATAGGAGAGGGGAGCCCAGGGGCCAGATCTGCCTGCTGAAGATGTGTGACTAGATCCTCAAAGAAAAGTCCCGAGTCTTCCACCTCGGCAGGTGGGTAAGGCTGATATCCCCTCCGGGTGCCTGTGTGTTCTGGGGCTGCACAGAGTCCCAGCTCTCATCTTCTTGAAGAGTCTGGGGTAGGGTGAAGTGAAGTCATTTAACTGGTAAGTAATTTCAACCATTTTTTAAAAAAGATTTTATTTATTTATTTGAGAGAGAGAAAGAGAGCATGAGCAGGGGGAGGGAAAGAGAGGGAAAAGCAGGCTCCCCGCTGAGCAGGGAGCTGGACATGCAGCTTGGTCCCAGGACCTGGAGATCCTGGCCTGAGCTGAAGGCAGACCCTTAACCGACTGAGCCACCCAGGCATCCCAACATATTTTGGGATCAAAATGCAGATGAATAAATTATGGAATGCAATATAAAATTCAAAGGAGTTGTAAAGATAAAACAAGACTTTGAAGAAATCTTCTACTTGGAGTGGGTTACTCTGGGCCAAATTTAGGGTTTGCTTTCTATAGTCAGGTAACTAGAGTGAGAATAATTGAGAAGTCCTGTCAGTGTTCAGGGCATTTTTCCAGAGGCCTGTGGAATAGCAGGATCTCCCCACACCCTGCCCTTTCACTGGTGCAACTCCATAGTCTCTGACACACCCCAGGGCCCCCTGCCTTATGAGGACTTCCTTACCGTTCATCCTGACCCGGCTGCGCGGGAGGGTAGCCTCTGTTGTGTGCACCACGAGATTGGTGCTCTAACCCTGCTACTCTTTCGGTTATCTGTCTCTGCCTAACAAACAGAGCCACAACTTAGTGGTTTAGACAACAGCCATTTTATTGCTCATGGCTCTATGGGTCAGGAGAGCAGGTGGGGCTCAGTAGAGCAGCTCTGTAGGGTATAGCTTGGGCTTCCTCACGGCATGAGGGTAGTCAGAGTCTTCCCCAAGCTCTTGGAAGAGGCACACAAGTGGAAACTGCACATCACTGAAGGTCTGCCTTGGAAGGGGGGATGGGCGGGGTTGCTTCCACTGTGTTCTGTTGGTCAAAGTCAGTCACAGGGGTCGGCGCAGAGTCAAGGGGAGTGGAAATAGACCCCAACTCTTAAGAGGAGAAGAGGCAAAGGATTTACAGTTGTCTTCAAACCACCACGTGTAGCTGACCCACAACCCGTCTGGCTTGGATGCTCGTGATCCTATCTGCTCTGTAGTCATCCCTCTCGGATTTCCCAGTTCTTGATGGTCCCTCGCGGGGCCGCTTGCAGTGGGCCTTCATCAACCCTCGGCAGTTATTTTAGGCATCAGTGACAGGAGTTTGAGAGGAGATTTGGGGGCGCGAGGCACCTCCACACCGGCAGACCCCTCTTCATCCAAACTTCTCCCAGGATGGAGAAGTGCGTGTCTACCAGGGAAAGATGAGTCCCCAGTCTTCTGTAGAAGGGTTGGCACAGGCTTCCTCGAGTGTGGGATGGGTCGGGTGTATGTTCAATACACTGGAATCGAGGGACTCCTGTTAAGCGGAAACCAGAAGCTCACACCAACTGAACAGTTTCGAGATCTGTACGGGAGAGCCAGGTGGCGGGATTCCTCCAGACTTGCCCAGGGCACCTGGGGGCAGTCGGGCTGGGAGGACGGCCCTGGTTGCCACTGAGACTCAGTAGGGTCCAAGAGCCACCCTTCCAGGAAAGCAGAGAAAGAGGGTATTGTTTCCTGCCACTTGAAGCAGCTGATGACAGTACAAAGGAATGCAATGAGGACCCTCCCTCCTTGCTGTGACGGATTAGGGACTGAAGAACCAGACTCAGCCTCTGGGCACAAGGTGTGGGAAGCACTGTGCGGGCAGAGAGGGGTGTGAGCGTTCTCTGGAGGGGGAGCCGTGTGCATTCTGGAATTGTACCCCTCCACCTCCCAGCTTCTGAAAACTCCATGGACATGGTTTCCTCATGTACAAAATGGGGACACTGGTTCTCAGGAAAAAAATTGTTTTGACGATTAAATAAATAGAAGACCTAGTATGCTGCTTGCCATAGGGTAAGCACTTAATAAATAAACTTTTTCCTCTCTAAAATGTTAGAAAACAGACCCTAGACATCATTGAATCCCATTTGTGCATGACCCAGCGGAGGCCTGGAAATGTTAAAGTGATTTGTCTAAGTGTAAGCAACACATATGAGTCCCTATGTCCTCCCCTCAGCTCAGGGCTCTTCCTTCTGTCCCACCGACATTTAAGTCCCTCCAAGGACATAGAGAACTTTTCTCCACAGCCACACTGCAACTAAGAATGGCCACCCTTTGCCTTCATTCTTGGGTAGCGTGCACATGACCTTGAAGAACATGGGGGTAATCAGCAAATGCCAGCAGCACATTACAACAAAACAAGACAAAAACAAAACAAAAAACAAACCAAAAAAATGCACCCCACACAAGTTCATTGCAAAATTCTTTGAATAAAGCCATCCTCTGAAATCACATTAGTAAGTCCTTGCTCCTGTATCAATTTTTTTCCACTTAAAAAAGTTATTGTAAAGATCAGAGTTCAGAGTAACAACAGAGTGAAAAATAAATCGTTCTCCTCCCTGCCCACCTCTCCTCCAGACAACTTTTTTTTTTTTTTAAGATTTTATTTATTTGACACAGGGAGATCAGATCACAAGTAGGCTGAGAGGCAGGCAGAAAGAGAGAGAGGAGGAAGCAGGCTCCCTGCTGAGCAGAGAGCCGGACTCGGGCCTCCATCCCAAGACCCTGAGATCATGACCTGAGCCGAAGGCAGAGGCTTTAACCCACTGAGCCACCCAGGCGCCCTCCAGACAACTTTTTTGCCGGTCTGACTTCGCCTCCCTTTCATCAGCCGGCAGCAGTGAGAACTGCAAAGGTCTGCCGGTAGTCGGGACATTTCAGTCTGCGGAGTTCAGTTTCCTGGAGCTGGGCGAGCAGGAGGCTTGGGGTTCTGGGAGACACGGAACTGGAGCCCCATCGTCTATTACTGAGCAACAAATCAGCCCCAAATTCAGCGGTGCAAGAGAGCAACACTTTATTATGCTCACAGATTGTATGGCGGGGGCGCAGCTGGAATGGCTGGTCTCCACTGCCAATGTGTGTGGCCTCGGCTGGGAAGACTCGAAAGGTCAGGGGTGTCCCTGCTGACAGGCCAGGTGCCTGGATGGTCTTCGCTGGGACTGTCTCTGGGGGGGCGTCTGTGTGGGTCTCTAGGGTGCTGGCCTTGGTGGAGTTAGGCTTCTAGCTTGGGCCCTGGGCTCAGAGAACAAGGGTCCCCGCTCACCTGGTGGGGGTTGCCTGGCCACTGGTGACAGAGCCTCAGAGGTCACATGGTGTCACCTTCGCCATATTCTATTGGTCAAAGCGGTCAGGAGCCCACCCAGATTCAAGGAGGGGGCCCACCCTCAGGGGAGGAAGGTCAAAGAATCGGCAGCCATCTTGTTAAACCCTCACATCTGATGATCGTGCTTTCTGGACGCTCACTTCCCTCCGTCTAAAGGATTTGGGTGCTGCTTCTAGAAGTTTCTAGAAAGGCAGTCTCAGAGGAGAGATTGGGACACTTGATGAAACATGGGACCATCTTGGCTAATGCTGGGGAAAATATGCTTTTTAAGCAGTTTGCTTAGCATTTTCTTATGCCACACTGGAGCAGTGGGACCAGAGCACCTGCGTTTTAGCTGGAGTGGAACTGCCCCAGCTGACACTGAAGCCTTCACCGGGCACCTGTGTGGGAGTAAGCTAGACTTTGCATTTTTTTACCCCCACCGACAGCAGAGGAAACGCCAGTGTGGGGAAAATCTACCCCCAGAGCCGAGCAGAGGGAGTTGTAGCCCTACTTTGAGAGGTGGTTGGGCCTCACCCTCCAGCCTTCCCCTCACCTGTGTACATACCCAGAAGGAACATTGTTTGTATTGAGTCCAAAGAGGAGCCTTTGAAGCCCTCAGAGATCTTCAGAGCAAAGTGCTGGGTGAGGTCAGGGCATTCAGGAGGCCTGAATGAAGGGAGGGAGGCTGGGTGTGCGCCAGACCCCGGCTGCTCCAGGCTGAACGCAGCTCCGGTGATGCCCCGCTCATGGCTGGGCTGCCCAGGCGTGCGGTCTGAGGCCAGAAATGTGGATCAGCATGCTTCCCCCCTGCTCCCCCATTTGCTTATGCTCTGGAGAGTTCAGAGCTTTGCTCTGGGCTGGCAACTGTGCTAGGCACTTCAGATCATGAACCTGTTTCATTTCATCCTCACCATACTTCTATGAACCATCCTCACCATTATGGTTCCTACTTTACAGTTAAAAGACTGAGGCTCAGAGAAGTTAAATATCTTTTCTAAGGTCACATAGCAAATACGAAGGGACACGGGAATCCCTAAAAGGGCAGGGCCTGTTCACTTTTTCAAAATCAGCATGGTCACGGGGCAAGGACTCCCATCCTGTTCTCTCCTTGTCCCCCAGTCTTCATTCCATTCCACACTTTCTTCTGTGCTGGAAACCACAAGATTTCCATCACCAGGCTTCTTGATGCTTGCAAAACCCAATCCCTTCATGGTTAGGGCCAAGAGGGAGTTTTCTGCAAAACAGATTTGAAGAAATGCCTTAGAACTGCGCTGTCCAATACTGTAGCCTCCAGGCACATGTGACTGTTTAAATAAAGCTAAATAAAATTAATACAGTTAAATAAATGTAAAATGCAGTTCCCTAGTCATGCTAGCCACATTTCAAGGGCTCAGTAGCCACAGGTGGCTAATGGCTTCCGTCTTAGATGGCAAAGACATAGGATATTTGTATCGTTGTGGACGATTCTGCACAGTACTGCTGTAGAGACTAAGCAGAGGAAGAGCCACATTTTTATACCTGGCACCATTGTCAGTTTTAGTAATACTTTCATTGGTACTTGAAGTATTGATTTTTTCCAGATCTTTCTCTGAGGTAAAATAATAGACCATATTTTTATAGTACTTTATAGTTTACAAACTGCATTCCCTCTCTTAATCTCATTTAATGCAGCAACCTTGCAAAGTATGGTAGATAATGACGTGACAGGTAAAGTAACAAAGGTTCAGAAAGGTCAAGCAACTTGGCGAAGGTTCTATAAACAGTTGATGGTAGAGCCAAAATTTCAACACAGGTTTTCTCATTGTGTGCTTTCCACGGGGGGAATTTGTGTATATGATGCCTGAAATTATCCTTAGGCAAAATTATTAAGTCAAAAGTAATTTACCAGGGTTCTTGTGGGGAGAATGGTGCTTGTCAGTTTTTCTTGTTTAGACCATGAGATTTTTCATTAGGTCTTGTCACTAACAAATACCTTTGTTTTCTTTCCAAAGTTGTTGGCAGCTTCTATAATTATTTTACCATGAGAACACAGTTTACATTGGTGTATATTTATTAATTGGAAAATTACCCTTTTAAAGTAGTTTATAATGAGAATGATTATGTTTACTGTCACTTAGACAAGTGGTAAATAAAAGAGAATCAATTTAAAAAACTAACTTTCCAGACCTAGGTGTGATGGAAGATATATATACATAGAAAGGTAACCAACAGAGGTGCTGGAGGGCTCAGTCGGTTGTGCATCTGACTCTTGGTTTTGGCTCAGGTTACGATCTCAGGGTTGTGAGATCAAGCCCTTTGTTGGGCTCCATGCTCAGTGGGGAGTCTGCTTGAGAGTCTCTCTCTCCCTCTGCTCCCCCCACCCCACCACGCTGTCCCTCTCTAAAATAAATAAAATCTTTAAAGAAAAAAAAGGTAACCAACAATACCTGGTGAAGCATTGTATGTGTCAGATTAACATATGAAAAGCAATTCATTTTTCACTCATTTTTAAGTATAATTTAAAATATGTACCATTCACTGTTCTAGATGCTGGAGGTAATAACCAAGGCAGATGACCAGCAAACCTGAAATAAAATAGATAACATTAAGTCCAGGTGTGATAAGAGTTTTGTGTAAACAAAAACAAAACAAAACAAAAAACCTAAAAACAAAACAAAAGAAAAACAAAGAAAGGGGATAGAGAGTGATGGAGTGGGTGGGGATACTGTTTTAGTTTGAGTATAAACACTCCCACCTCGGCCAAGTTCAAGCTATCAGTATGACATCACTAAAACCAGAGTCAAGACCTGGCATCCACAGTGGGCTCTCACGGGCTGGGGTGGACCATCTCCAGCACACGTCTTCTTTCCATCTCTGCAAAGTGCCTGGGGACCTTTTCCTACGTGATCTCTGGAGATCCCAGTCCCCTCATACTTTTTTGAGTGCAAGTAGAAACTACAAATGCTTTTTCTCGGCTGCTTCTGGGAACAGCTGGTGCTTTGGGGCTATTTTGCTGGAGTTGGAGGCTTTGTTTTGGGCTTTTGATAATTCCACCCCAGACTCTCTCTCATCATTGAAGTGTGTCTGCTGGGTTGCCATTGCAAATGGCCACGAGGTCTGTGTTCCTGAAAGAGGAGGCCTGGCTGTAAGCAGCATGTTGAAAAAGAAGGAGCTGATACAGTGGTAAAGGAGAAAACATGACTTATGGTAAAACTTCTTGTGCTTGGTCAAGGCCACTTACAGAAATCATTTCCCCGAGAAAACTTGGTAGCATCGCAAAGAGGTGTTGAAATGAGGGGACTGGGATTTGGATCCTTCATTGACCTTGGGTAATCATTACCCTCTTTGAGGTCAGTGTTTATTTCTCCTGTGTAAGGTCATGGAGTAGATTGCATGAGCTAATAGGAGGTCCATATGTGTGAAGATACATACAAAGTGCCTCACATGGTTTCCAGAGCAGGATGGGTACTTAATTCATGAAACCTCCCCATGTAAAGAGCAACAGCTGTGCTTGTACAAGGCAATGACCCTAAAGCTATCCTCCTCAGGAGAACCAGGGAGGATCCGGACTAGAAAAGGTGCATTGAGGAAGACCCACATGTGACAGGTGCTGGAAGGACAGAGGAGTGGGTGGAACCGCGCCTCCAGTCCAGCAGCTGAGACCATAACAGCTATGAAACCAGGGCCTTATTAGCCATCACTGCACCAGCTGGTGACTCTGGCTTCCTCATTAATTGAACGGTGACAGTGTTAGTGCCGGATGGTTGATTTCCCCAGTAGAGCTGGGGAAGTCAGGGAAGAAAAGTCCCTCTAAGTTGCTTTGTTTGCAAAGCGAAATATAAATTAAGAACTATAAATTAAGAACATTGCCTGTAGCGTGGGTAATTCGCTGGAGAGTCGTTGGCTAGAATTACCTATAATCCTGGAGTCTGTAGATGCTAATCATGGTCTAGGGCCTCTCTTTGATATTCTGTGACTGCAGTTGAATTGATAGAGGAGCTGCATTTGACTTAGAATGAAATATGACATTTTACAAGCCAAGCAAGACAGACAGAGCAGACGAAGAAGTAGAGAAAGACAAAAAGGGTGAGCAGAAAAACATCCCCTGAAACACGAGCCAGGGAGCATTAGATTGTAGAGGACAAAAGATCTGAGCTCCCAAGAATCCAAATGTTGCATTATGAGCCAATGAGCAACACAATCAAGGAGGCTGTGGACCTGGGGAGAGACATCCATGAATCATGGAAGGAGTTGGTCTAGACACAGAAAAACACCTTTCCTCCCCATGCAATCCTAGGGACTCCAATGTGTCTGCGACCTGGACAGACTTGAAGCTGAACCACCAGGACACATCTCATACAGCCCTCAAGGAGTGCTGGCTGGACCCTGAGCACGAGCCTCCCCATTGAGCTATGGCAGCCTGCTGGGGTTCATACCACGTCTGCTACTCCCGGCACAACCTGCTGCTCAGGGAGCTTTGCTCCCTCAGAGTGAAGGAAATGGCCGGGAGGGTGAAGGGGGCATGGAGAAACCAAATGTATAGAAAACCGTCCTCTTTTTTGCTCAGCCTGGTGAGTCCCTGAGCACCAGCTGCAGACAAGTAATAAGGGAGTGCCAACAGGTTAAGGAGGAAGAGAAGATGGAAAGTCAGGCAGTGTGAGCCACAAAATCCCCTGACTCAGTGTGGGAGGCTGAGTGGAGAGCCATGTTCTCTGTGAGGGCCTGGGCTCTTTGCCCCGCTCTGCCCTGGCTAGCTGTGCTAACGAGGGCGAGTCCCTTCAGCCTTGAGGCTTTAGCTCCCATAATAAGAAAATGGCGACACCGATAGCCCCAGATGGTTTCCAAGTTCCTGTCTAGTCCCCTAATTCTCTTCTTTTATCAAGGCCAGTGCCAAGGCTGGCTTCTGAGAAGTGCAGGTTTGGGCTGTGGTCAGAGTAGACTGTTGGCTAACATGGACAGGATCCACTAGCATCACCACCTCAGTATTCCAGTGTTTGCCCTTCTCTTGTTAGGTCCAGTGGAGACTGGCTCTTGCTTGGGATGGTCAAATACATGGCATTCATGGGATGCCTGTGTGGCTCAGTCGGTTGGGCGTCTGCCTTCGGCTCAGGTTATGATCCCAGGTTTCTGGGATGGAGTCCCTCATGGGGCTCCTTGCTCAGCGGGGAGTCTGCTTCTCCCTCTGTCTCCCCTCTCCCCCACCCCCTGCCCGGCTTGTGCTCTCAATCTAGCTTACTCTCTCTCTCTCAAATAAAACCTTAAAAAACAAAAACAAAAACGTGGCATTCACATTCTGTCTGCCACATGATATGCTAACGGCATGTGTTGTTAAATAACCCATGGTTTCCCTCTGCATCTAGGTTAGATGTCAGGATGCTTAGCTGCATTGCAAGTGGCATTGAGACAAGGAGCACCTTACCTGGACATCATGGCCATACTCTTGTATTTGGACTAGGCAGAGAGGACTTTGAGAAGAATTTAGCCTGGGAAGGACTCCTGATCTTCTGAGAGCATCTATGATGCTCAAGGACAGCTTTTCCACCCGCTAAAATTATCCTTCTTCTGGGACACTTAGCTGTTTATCAACTGACTCCTTGCTCATGGGACCAGTCAGTCCTGTTACAGTGTTGCTTAACTTGTGACGTGGAAATAATAGCTGCCTTGCCTTCATTTTACGGTTCCAGGGAAGTGCTTGGATAAATACCAAGTGCGATGCAACTGTAGGGTTATTAATAATGCTGCTATTATATGTTTTGATTGATGAGATTTTGATAAAGGGAAAGGCTCCCTGCCCTCCCCCATCCACAAGACCTGTTCCCAAAAGTACATCTCAGTCCACACTCCAAAGACATTTCTTGGAACCACATCTTAGTGTGGTTCACCCAATAAAAAGCCCCTCTGGCTCCAAGTGGGCATGAAAGTTCATCACAACATTTGCCATCAATAAAAACCCAATTCTTTCCATATGAAAAGCATTACTGCTGTCAAATGGTTATTGAGTGATGATACCTGAATATTGGGAACACAGGAACAGGGAAATGCATGTACAAAGGGAAACTTCACAGGGACGCCAAATTGTAAAGATAGAAATGCCCATATCAGAGGGAATTGGTTAAGCAGAGCAGGGTATGTTTGCCTTCACCAAGCAGGGACGATGAGGGGAGAAAGAGTGGATGGGAGGGGGAGAGAAGCAGCAGGGAGGAAGGAGAGAATCAGTGTTGCCTGGTAGGTGAGTCACAGATGAGGGTGGCCTATAGAGTGACCGCGACAGCCCACAGACCACGTTGCTGTATGGCCAGCACATTCAGTCCAGGAATTTGTCAAAAATTATCTTCTGGAAAATACGGTCACAACAGCCATTGCCTTTATAATCAGAGCTTCTTTGAGGCCCCTCGAGGAGGTCGGCTGCTTCCAGAAACCCAAGCCACTACCCGTGAGCCTTCCTGGCCAGGACACCCTGCCAGCTCCTTCATGCCCTTCTTCCCTCTGCCACGCTTCTGTTCCCATCCAGCTTCTTGTTCTGCCACACATGCTCACTTGCTACCACTGACTTCCCCCAGTGGTCATTCCTGGCTGGCCAGAGGGATGTGGGTCAGTGTGGTGGATGGGGTTAAGCATGGCTTTATTCACTGCCTGGCAGGCCTAGGGCGAGTCACTTAGCTTTTCAGCCTCAGGTGCTTGATCTCTTCAGTGAGAATGATCCATTCCCTCGTGGTTGAGGGTGAGGAGCAGATGGAATCAAATATACTGAGTGTCCTATGTAAAGAGCTGTACATATGTGAGGTTGGATGACCGTATTCCTGGTTTGCCTGGGACAGTCCTTGTTTAGGACTGTTGTCCTGATGACATCAGTAATGGGACCCCATTTCATTCTTGAAAGTGCCGTAGTTTGGGTGATAAATTATATCACCTTGAGCATTGTGATTACTGACACATGGAAATACAGAGGGTCTAATTGGGACTGGGAACTCTCCCAAAAGACCCCCAGCTCCTCAGAATGCGTGTCCCTTCCTCCTGTGTCGCAGAGCAGAATTTCATGTCTGTGCGTCCTGATTCACTTTCAAAATAAAAATTTTTCAGTTAGTCCATTAAAAGAAATAACCGCCCTGTTTTAATTTCAGCAACGGCCTTGGAATGAAAAGACTACTAATTACTCCAATTAACCAAGCACATTAAGTGCACATGTTCAAACGAATATTAACATACCATCAATCTTGGTCCTGAAGTTCTTGAGATGCTGGGATGCATAAACATTTAGTGGAAGAAATTGTGACTGCAGAGAAAACACAAACAAAGCAGCCTGTTTGTTTGTGCAACTGTCTGCTTGGGGAGAAACAACCAAGAGACATGGAAAGACATGAGGGTGTCTCCCAGTTTATGTTTCCAATTATTGCCCAGAGGAGACAGAACAAAGAAACTCCTATTTATAGCCAGTCTAAAGTGGGAGGTGGGGGAGGGGGGGAGGGGCAGCGGGGAAGGGAAGCTTCATCATGAGAAAACACAATCCACTATTGGCATTTAAAAGAAATAAAATAAAAAATAAAATGAACTAAAAATAAAATAAAACTGTAGTTTATCAAAAGAAGCGACTGTCCTCAGGGTAAATAAATAACTCCTTCCATGCCTTGACTCCATATACGATGTTCTCTAAAACCACTTCACTTACCAGTGATGAGAGCCAGGGTGGGAGTGGGCTAACACCACTGGAGCAGAAGAGCTTTGTGGTGGAAGATAGGGCTGGTACCCAAGCTTCAGGCTATGGTGCGCTGTTTTACCTATAACCGGCAAGGCCAATGAAGGCCATGTTTCTTTGCGCACATCACTACCCATTCTCAGAGCTCAGACTTCAGAAAATTCCCACAGGAAGCAGAAGATGAAGCTCAAGGGCAAGGTTAGCTACTCAGAAAGGATTCTGGATAATGTACAAAGGGCCACAAGGCTCAGGATCTAAAATGTTGGCCAGGAATGCCACAGTGGTACCCTGCTCAGCAATAGTGCTGCTCTCCCAGCCTTGGAGGAGGGCACCTGCCTTGCATGATTATGGTTTGTCCCTTCTCCTTCCTTCCCTCCCTCCCTGTATGTTCTGTTTTAAAAAATTAATTAAAAAAATAAGCATTAAGAATGTATATAGGCCATGCACTACGTCAAGTAATTTTCTGTATCATCTTATTCAGCCCTCATAACAACCCTTTAGAAGTCTGTTGTTACCATCACCGGTTTATAAATGAGGAAGGTGGAGCTCAGAGAGGTGAGTTAACATGCTCAGGTCACACAGTTGGAGTTCTAGAAGGCCTGGGAAATGGCCGGCTTGGAAACCATCTGGAAGCACCAATGTTGATGAGGAAGGTGTCTCCATTTCCAGGGTCTTGGTTCCTTGCCTTTTGGGGCTTCAGATCTCATCCCTGAGCACTGGAAACATGGCTCCAGAAGCACCCTAGTCCAGGGCACAGAAGGTGCATCTGTCAGCCCCATGCAAGGGCCCGTGGTATGGTTGATACACTGCCCGCTCCTTTCCAGCATTATATTTGAAATGTCATAGTCACTCCAGATCATCTGGTGTTGTGGACTGGGACTAGAGAAGGTCCTGGGAGAACATGCAAATGAGGGGTTTTGTTTATTTTTTGTATTCTAAGCAAATTGGCTTGTGTTTTTGAGGCTCTGAAGGCCATAATGGTATTTCCTCTTTTGCTATGTCAACTCACTTCAAGGAAAGATATCAAGGAGGGGTCACTATTCTGTGTAACTCTCCTGAATGTCCAATGAGTCCTTTTGTCTCTGAATCAGAGATTCCCTGAAGCTGGCTCAGGCTGCAAATGAATCCTTCTGCAGGAACAGACTAGAACAGGCATTATCATCACCATTCATTAAGTAATTTTTGCCTCTTCCTTCATCTTTGAGTACTCAATTGCTCTTACTGCTCTTGACCTGCAAGAACAAGGACAGTCAACAAATTCTATCACTTCTTTCCTTATGGGTTTATCCTTTCCTTCCATCCCACACTTATTACAATGTCTTAGACAATCATTTTAGTTGTTCCAACTTACTTCTCTGATTCTAGTCTTTGTCTCCTGATCCCTCAATTCACCTTGTAGTCTAATCCCAGTGCACAACACTAGATGATATGGAATGACTATGACATTTCTATTCTCAAGTCCCTTCTGATGCAAAATTCTGCAGGGCACCGTTGCCTATTTTGAGGTTTTTTAATCACAAAAATTACACTTATGGTCCCAAATTCAATCAATACAGGAGTGTATAAAGGAAAGTAACCATCTATTTATTTTTCTGTTTATCTTCAAACTGGAGGATTGTCACTTATTTTGAAATTGTTTCTTCTTTAAAATGTTTCTCAATGTAATCCATGCATATGCTAAGCAAAAATTCATTCAGAATGTAATAGAACTCTTATATTGAAAAATAGCAGACTCTTGCCCCACACTTGTCACTAGCACAGCCTGTCAAATCAAAATAAAATGCCTCAGCTAAGATCTCAAAATTCTATGTGACATGGTGCTGCTGGGGTTACCTTCCAAACCTTATTTCCACTCCTCTCCAATTCGGACCAACTACTCCATCCAGCTCATGCTCTACTCTGTTAGTTTGCCTTTTAACTGGAGAGTTTAATCCATTCACACTATTTGTAATAACTGAACTATTTGGATTCATTTTTTACCACCTTATTTTGCACTTTCTAGTAATACTCATCCTGATTTTTCTGTTTTCTTTCCTTTTTTTCTTCTTTGCTTCCTTGTTTTGAATTGATTGGTTCCATCCTCCTACCTCCAATTTCAGTATTTTCTCTGCATTCCAGTTCTTTTAAGGGTCACTCTGGAAATTTTTATATGCATATTTAGCATAATAGAATTAGAAGTTCATCAATATATTTAAGCTCTTTCTGAACAATAAAGAAGCAAATAACTCTTGAATTCTGATTATTCACTTCCAAATTTTATATGCAGTTGTCCAGATTTTAATCTTCTCTTGATTTTTAAGAAATATTTATTTATTTATTTATTTATTTATTTATTTATTTATTTATTTATTTATTTATTTGAGAGGGAGAGAGAGAGAGTGCAGGGGTGGAGGGAGTGGCAGAGGGAGAGCGAGAATCTTAAGCAGACTCCACTCTGAGTGTGGAGCCTGATGTGGGGCTTGAGCTTACGACCCTCATCTGTTCATTTTTAAAAACCCAAAGAATCCTTGATTTTTCAAAACTCTCTTGATTTTCTTTTATACTATCAATTTCTATTTCTGCTTAATCATGTTTACCTTAAATTAAATCTTTGTGCACTGATCCTCTTACATTTTGGACTTACCTTCTGAAATCATTTTCTTTTTCCTAAAATACATGTCATTTAGAAGTCCCTACAATGGGAGTGTTTTGGTAGTAAATTTTCTGTGATAGTTTGAGATTGCTGCTTTGCCAGCCCTCCCCATTTTTGAAAGATAACTTTCCTTGTTTAGAATTCTAGATTACTAGTTATTTGGTACTAGTTGGTTGATATTAATACATTTGATTTTCCTTGCCATTCTTGAGAATTCAGCTGTCAGCTTGTCATCCTTTTCTAGACAGTCTTCTCATTCTCTCTGATTGCTTTTTAAGATCTCTTTGTTTTTGTTGTTCTGTAGTTTCACTGTGGTGTGTTTAGGAATGGCTTTCCTTTTACTCATTCAGTTTGGGATTCTCTGGGCATTCTTTAATCCGTGCACTGACATTTTTCATTAATTCTGGAGAATACTCAGCCATTATTTCTTTTAACATTGCTACCTTCCATTTTCTTTATTGTTTCCTATAGAATTGTCCCATCCTGTTTTCTGGGTTTCTTAAACATTTTCATATTGTCCATTGCTGTTTCCTTCTCTACTACAAGTCTGTGTAATTTCTTCAGTATCCCAGTTCATCAGTTTTCTCTTTTAGCCTCATCCGATTTCATTGATCATAGTTTTTCATTTCTAGAGTTTCTAGTTAGTCGTTTTTCAGATCTGGCCAGTTATGATAGTCTCTTTTCTTCTTTGCTGTACTTTCAACCTTGTCTGATTTTTAAAAACATATTAATTATATGAATTTCATATTCTGTGTTTGATTAGTTCTGGTATCTGTGGTCTCTGTAGATCTGATTCTAGAGTTTCTTGTTTCAGTTGACTGTCACTCAAGGTGGCTGATTTCCTTGTGTGTTTAGTGATTAAAAAAACAGAGTTAAAGTTTCCTTGTAACTTACTGTGTAAGAATCCATTTTGAGGCCCCATTTAAACATATCTTCCACCAGAGTAGACTAGAATTTGCTTCTGCCAGGTGCCTGATGCTGTTGTCAAGTAGAACCAGTTTAAATCAAATCTTCAGAGTTTTCTTTCCACCGTAACAGTTGTGTATATTCAGACTCCAAACCCAGGAAAGTCCAGATCTGAAATTAGAAATGGAGTGGGGGTATTTTTTTTCTTTTTCCTTTGCTGTTCCACTCAGACCCAAGTCTAGTCTGGGCTTGTATCTTTATCTTCCTGTTCTGCGGCATAGGTGTTTTTCAGTTTACTCACTGAGAGTGTTACCCTTCATTATTCTTGGCTTCACTTATGGGATCCCTGCTTAGACCTTTTATTCCTTGTGGGCTTCAGGTTTTGTCCCTCATGTGCGGGAAATGCTGATTCAAACACTTAGTGACTCCTCTGGATTTGGGCTTTCTGATCATTTCTGGGGCCCAAGAAATCACTTCACTTTCTAGCCAAATCTGTTACACATTAGAAAAATGTTTTTATATTTTACCTAGTTCACTTAGGAATTCTATGAAAATCTAGTCTGTCCTACTGTCAGAAAGAAAAGGCTCTGAGTTTTAGTTTGTTTCACTGGTGAAGTAGTAATACCTCCATCGTTAATATTTTTGTGAGGATTAAATAAGATACTGGATATACTTCTATGCAGAAGCTTAATAAATGATAGTCACTACTGTTACTGCCACTCTTCTGTTACTACTAGGTGTACAACAACAATTACTATTAAAAACATAAAAGGGCCTATTATTCCATGGAGAATCAAAGAATTAGATGGTTGAAAGAAAAATAGTTGATTTCAAAAAGTTAGAAATTTAGCTTTCTAAACATATTTCTCATATATATTA
Source organism: Ailurus styani (assembly GCA_002007465.1). Classification (NCBI taxonomy): domain Eukaryota; kingdom Metazoa; phylum Chordata; class Mammalia; order Carnivora; family Ailuridae; genus Ailurus; species Ailurus styani. The sequence continues at coordinate 1,076,454 of LNAC01000172.1, forward strand.
TGTGTGAGGGCCTTTTTTTTTTTTTTAACACTTCCCTGAAGTAGCTAATAACAGGTCTCCCTGTAGGACTTGAGCCCTGTCCCCTGAGCTATAGCTTTGATAGGGGTACGTGTGTGGGCTAGAGGCTAGGCTCCAGTCAATAACCAGTGTCAGAGTCCACAGTGGAAACACTTCCGCTCTGTGCAGCATGGGTGGGCAAGCTGAAAGAACACCATTTATTGGAAGAAAGGTGCTACACATATACAACGAGGTGTTATATTTATTATTATTTCTATTTTAAATTATCCACTGAAGAAAGAAGACATGGCAGGAATTTTTAATGAGGCCCAAGGTCAAATTGTGTTCAGAAGCCCAAAGGGAAATATGGTAGTGCTCTGACCAGGTTGCATGTGACCTTGGGCAGGTCAAATAACCTCTTTGCCTCCCTTCCGCTTGTGTGTGAAGCAGAATAGTGGGGCTGTATAGTTTTAGGAAGCTCCTACATCTCAAATTCTGTGACTCTCATCTCTTCCTAACCCATATCCCCTGGGCTCCCTAGTTCCCCAGCTTCTTAGACCCACCACCACGGCTGTGCTAAAGAATATTGTTTATCTGACTGCGTCTGCCCGGAGCCCCCTTTCTTTGATGTGAGACGCAGAAATCAGAGCCACAGTAGAAACAGAATCCTTCATGTGGCTTTGGCGTCTCCCACTTCTTGAGATGCTCATCTGTTTCGGATGTGTGGTTGGAACGGGAGGAGCTACAGCAAGGTGCCACAGTTGCCGTCTAAGGAAGGAAGTAGTTGGAACGGATGCCCGTGAGTGAGGTTAGCCCTGTGCAAAAGCAGACCACACCCAGAGACCGTCTGTAGCTGCGTTTTAAGAAGATTCAAACAACAGCTTGATCCTGCCCAGGGCTGGGGGACTTCTCCCTAAGCCTAGATGTCACCACTACAGCAGGGGTGCACCACCCGCTAGAAGGAGGATGGCTGAGGCACGGTGGTGTTTTGGGAGTCCGAGAAATGGGTGGCTGGAATGGGTGCGGATAGCGCATCCTGGGAAAAGGCAGAGGTGCTGGAGGGAGGTAGAAATAGGTTCAGAATTTGGCTTTACTGCTCTTCAGCTTTGGGAGCCTCATCTCTAACTGGGGGCTGGAGGCCATGACATGGGAGCTATGCTGTCATCGTTTCCCAAACTTCAGTCATCAGAAGGCCACGTGAGGTGGTTGTTGTATTCACCTACCACCTGTCCTGTTATTTTCTCATATTTGAACTGAAGTTGAGTTTCTTTTTTATTGAAGTGTTTGTTTTACAGGGAAATTTTCTGTTGCTGTCAGAAATGGAAAACCAGTATCACATGTCACAGTTGCAAGTTAATCACACATGCACACCCCACAGTGAAAACAAAACAATGTTGTTAAGTCATAGCTTGGTACTACTACCTGTGGAATTCTCTGGGCCTGAGGTTTCTCTCTTTTTGCTAAAGGGCAGACTAACCATTATTGGGTTTACCAGTACACCCTATTGAGACTTTCTTCTTGACATAATGAAGAAGACTGCCGAAGGATAGCAGTATTGGGTACAGTTTGTTGAGTCCCTTCTTCTGTGTATTGCCACCAACATGTCCACAATAAGATGAGACAGGTTTGGGTTCTCCTGTTATTTATGTGACTTTTCCAGCTGAAGGCACCAGGGCTGAGAGAGACTAACTCACTTGCTGAAAGCACGCAGCTAGCTGGGGGTACGGACACAATAGGAACCCAAGTGATTGGTCTCTAGAGATAGAGTCTGTCACCACAGGGCTGTTTCTTCCCTGACATGGTGAGTCAGTGTTGTTTACTGCTATGGCTTCACGATGTCCGAGAGCATCTTAGGTGCTGCCTAAAAGCATTTCCTGCATCGTGACTTAGAGGCATCTTATACATGAAGAGACATTGAGAGCACTGTGCCTGAGAGCACATTGAAGAGACATTGAGGGCACATCTAGAAAGAGCTCAGTAAGATTTGGTCCCTCTCCCCATGTCTCCTGTCCATGCAACAGGTGGTCCTAAGCTCTGTTCCAATATTCAAAGCTGCTTGAAGAGCAATGACCACTTTAAGCTGTCACAACTTGAAGGTACTTGGCCATCACTCTCTGGTGATGCCGTAGCTTTAGGCAGGCTTCCAATGGCGACTTGCTTTCCACAGCAGACCTTCTGTCTGGGAAGAGAATGAACCAATCAGCTGACAGTAGTGCTCTCACTTTGGTTCACCCATGTACCTCAGCGACTGGCACAGGGTGCTCAGAATATTCGCTGAATGAGTGAGGAAATGTCTGGTGCTTATATTTCTGATACTAATACTATTCATGATAAAATGGCTGTGTTACTGAGCTCTCAGGCTATGCCTGACCCTGTAGTAAATGTTTCCCCTGTATTACTCGATTTTCCTCCATAACCCTAGGAAGGACATACTATCATCCTGTTTTACAGATGAGGACATTGAAGCTTAGATAGTCAAGACATTGTTTGATTGCAAAGCCTGTGGGGACTTCCAACTCCAGCAGAAACTGCTCCCACCAGAGTTGGCCAAGTGGCTCTGAGTTCTGGTGAACTGGTGGATGACGGCCAGGCCTTTGAGCACCAACTCTGACTTACTGACCACCGTGGCCTACAGAGCTCTCTCTCAGTGTGGGGGATGGTCAGAGGCATTGACTTTGGTCTCAGACAGGCCGGTGTCCAAATTGTCTTCTGCCAACTATGGGCCAGGAGATTTGAGGCAAGCCACCTCATGTCCCTTGGCCCCGATTTCTTCTCTGAACAGAATACTGCAGAAGGGAGGACTCAGCGCAGTGCTCTTAGCGCGAGCTGCCATTGAGTGAAAGGTATTTATTACTACACAGAGAAAGCAAAGAGGGCCCAGGCTGGGAAAAAGAGGTCATTTTAAGAGGAAAACAGAGAGGGAAGCAAAGTTATTTCTGTTTCTTTGTGACTTTGGTGGGAGTGTTAGAGGAGGCTTCGGAGTGCCGACTTCCTTCTTTTCTTCGAAACACCCCAGGTGAGCAAATGGTCCCAACTGAGTGCCCCCATGCCCCCAGAATGTGTCTTCAGCACCCCTAGCTGTTGGCTACACATCGTCCTGAGCCACGTGGCCTGCCCTGCCGCCTGGTCCCGAAATGGCCTGCTGAGGCTGTGGCATTTTAGGGTATTAATTCCCTCACATCGCAGCCAGAGCCAGGAGAACACCCAAGAAGCCCAGGACCTGGGCAGTGGTGATGATAAAGTGAGTGTGAGCCGGGCCCATGAAGGAGCAGCCTCAAGCTGCAGGGAGGAAGGGGGATGAAGGCCTGGCCCGGGCCAGGGCTCTTTCTCCAGCCGGGATGCTGGCGGGCCCGTCCTTCTCCTGGGCCCTCGAGGATCCCATCCATCATGGCCCTGGAGTTCTGCGCTGGAGGAAGACTCTGTCAGTAAAATATGGCCTCTCTTCCTCATCCATCCTCCCTACCCCACCACTCCTTCCTTCCAATCACTGCACCAACCCTCACCCGCCTGTTTACTTGGTTTTGTGGTTTTGACTTAGATGTGGTTGGAGAGGGGTGGGGCAGAGGACAAGCTCTCCACCCCACTGCTTCACCTCTCCCTCACACACAGAGGTGCCCTCCTCGGTCTCAGAGACCCAACCTGATATTCTTGGCATAGCAGATGGGGAAGTTCTGATTCAGTTTCTCTGGGGTGGGGCTCAGGAATTGGCATTTGTTAAAAGCTTCCAGGTGATCGTGATTGAGAGCCACTGGTCTAGCGATGGAAAGAAGCAGATGACAACTGTACTTGAGAAGGCAAGTCTCGGGGGAGGAGTTGGGCCTGGCCATCATGAGAGGTAGCATTGCCAATTCCTACATAAACATTAGCTAAGGATGGTTTGATTATCTACAGTTTCTTTTGACACACCTCTCAAAAGCTTATTCCCAACATTTCGTGGATGTGGACAAACAGCTCACTTGACTCCCACCAAAAAATGGTCCCCCATACAAACCTCTGGGAGAATGAAGGAATCATGACATCAGTGACATGATTTAGTTCAGGTGGTGGTGATGGTGGTAGTAAGTGGGACCAACCAAGATCGGAAACCTCTGGTGCTCAGGTCATTCTAGATCCCTCCAGATTGAATCAGTAGGTACGCCTTAAAATAACGAGCCCCATCCAGTTCGATCTGCCAGATGCTGGAGGCCATCTTCAGCCTGCCAGGTTAACCTGGAGGGTACCCATGCACAGAGAGAGGGGATATGGCCTGTGCTGCTGTTTCCAACAGATTTATAGTAGAGATCATAGGCTTAGAGCCTCATCGAGGCTCTGCAGGGGAGTTTTAAGGAAAGAAAGGTTTCCATGGCAGGTGTGATTGTGTGGCAACATTGGGTTGTGAGTGTGGCAGTGGTATGGGGTCAGGAAACGTGAGGTTCATGGGAAGCAGGCCTGCGGGGTCTCGGTGATGAAGAGCATGAAACACTCTGATCAGTGGCACAGATAAGAGATGGCTCCCCAGCCCCACCCTGCCCCACCCCAGGCTTTTCAACCTCAGGTGCACACTTGAACTCCAAGCTTGGCACAGTGGTCTGCAAGAGGCTCCTGTAATGTTCCACTTACTTTCCCCTTTCTTAGCCAGGTTGCCATAGTCAAGATTCATCATCCACCAGCAACAACCAACTAGAAAAGGTGATAGAAAACGAGATCCTGTTCACTGCAGCAGCTAAGGCCACAGCACATCTGGGAATTAACCTAACAGTAGATTGCCCAAAACCCTTTTGGGAAATTTTAATTACTCTTTGAAAGAATGCAAATTAAAGAGTGACATGATGCCAGAATATCTTTAATGTAAACGAAAACACACATACTCCATTTTTTTTTAAGGCATATAGACATACTCAAGGTCTTATAGTAAATAAGTGGGTGCCCATAGTGGGAGGGCATGAGCTGGGGGGTCACAGACATAGACACATGTATATTGTCCAGAAACATTTCAGCACATTTCTCAGGGAATAATAGCTGCTCTCTTGAATACTCAACCAAAATAGGCAAAACGTGCATTTCGTCACCGTCATTATGCATGTCCTCATCTTTTTTTTTTTTTTTTTTTTTTTTTTTTTTTTTTTTTTTTTTTTTTTAAAAGAGGGAGAAAGGGGAAGGGAGGGGCAGAGGAAGAGAGAGACAGGCTCCATGCCCAGTGTGGAGCCCAACATGGGGCTCAGTCTCACTGCCCTGAGATGATGACTTGAGCAGAAATTAAGAGTCGGATGCTTAACCGACTGAGCCACCCAGGNTCCTCATCTTTAAACTAACAATTTTAGATTTCCTGGAGGGCAGGGATTATTTCCTGTATTTTTTTTATATCCTCCATGGTGCTTAACCTAGAGCCTTTCGTGTAGAAGATGCTATGTACACATTTTTGTAAAATTCCCATGAAAAATAACATTTATACATCGTCAAACATTTAGAACATTACATTTCTCTGGATTACAGAGAAAATCTAGAAAAATCTCTATTTTGAAAATTTAGAAAATGCAGATAATCAAAAACATCCAGCATCTTAAACTCACCCATAATTCTTAGGGATAACTAGCGTAAACATTGTGGGTGTCTTACTCTAGATTTCAGTTGGAGTATTTATTTTTTTATGATTGCTCGATGGCTTTTTAGTTTTTATAGCTAATAGTTTTGCCATTTTGTAGCTGGAATGAAAAAGCATTTAGAAATGAATTTCGATGTACAAAGTATTTGCTGTGCACGGGGAAGTGTGGAGTGAACAAGAAAGGAACCGTTAGTCCTTTGGGTGATCTGAAGGAAGAGGGGGGCTAGCCAGGCTCAGCCTGGGTGTGTGTGTGGCCAATGAGGACAAACAGTGCAGAGATCGGCCAGCTTTCTCTGTCGAGGCCCAGCTGGTGAATATTTGGGGGTCACATGATCTCCATGCCAGCTACTCACTGATGCTATTATACTGGGAAAGCACCCATAGACAGTATGTACACAGATGAACACAACTGGGTCCCAATAAAATTTTATTTATGGGCCTTGACATCTGAATTTCATACAACTTCCTCAGCTTTCAGAGAGAAAAGAGAAAGCTCAGCAAATCCAAAGAACTGACAGGAGGTTCATAGGGATCACTGAGCTGAGGTGGGAGGGGAGGAATGCACCTGCAGAAGCTTCAGCCATGGGCAGCTGGGTTCAGTGTGCCCCTGAAGGCTTGCAAGTAGTGGCGGGAGATCAGCTAGGAGGAGCTTGAGAAGAAGGACCTGTTCAGGGATTGCATGGAGACTTGAACCATTGCTCAAACTGCTTGAGGCTGGATAGTCTGCTTCCAGGTTTTTCTGCACTCTCTCAAGAAGAAAAAAAAGCAACACCCAAGAAGATAACACCTCACCTTGGGAACACCCAAGATTTAATGCAGCTAGCTGACCCTGGGGTTGGATGGGAGAGATGTCCGTAAATCATTACACAAGCAGGGCGGATGGTCTGTGGGATCCTTGCAAAATCAACCCAGGGTATGTCTTTCTCACTGTTCTTATTATGACACTCCTTGGTACACACCTGTCATTTCCACGTCACAGGCTCACTGCTGCTGGGTTCCCATCCATCCCAGCCACCTCATCCCCAACTTCCCTGATTATAATGCCAGATCCCATTGTCTGTTTGGCCTTGTTCCCTTCTTGATCAGTTTCATCCTGATTTAAGGGCTCCTTTGAAACCCTCCTAAACAGAGTTTCCCTGCTCCTTTGGTTATTTCTCCCCTGGCTTCCCACACCCCCTTGCAACCCCGGGCTGTGAGTGTATGCAGTGACCTGCGCCGGGCAGAGGAAAGATTATGTTTATTCTCATTTCATTACACTTCACCGAAATTAAATGCATACCTCAATGAAACATGACACATCACAAAATCTAAGCAGATTGTTTTTCTACAAAGCGCCCGATCTCAGCCTGATTCCTTGCACCTTTTTCCAGATTTCCTGGATGTGGTGTTGGGGGGGGGGCGGTGCACCTGTCCACTTTCCAACTGCAAGACGGCTTTCAGCATCTGGAGTTTGAGATGGGATTGCTCAACTAGGGGAGACATTAAGAAGTGATCTCATGGGCAAGATTTGCACCTTGCCAACTTGCTTAGAATTTTGAGCAGGGTTTTTGTTTGTTTGTTTGTATTGAATGGAATTGCCTCACTGTCCTGGTTTGCAGGCCTAAATGATGAAGCAGTTAATATACAGCACATAAAACTGTCCAGTCTGTTTGTTCTCGCTGTCATATGGTCAGTAATGATGGCAGGAACTAACTAATGAGCCGGCCCAAGTATCTGTGTACACAGAGAAAGAGAGAGGCGGCCAGGGGGCACGCATAACAAATAAAACTCCTATTTCTCTAGGAGAGCAACTCTTCATTTCCTAATGCTTTTCTCGTGAATAGTTCAGGTCTTTCAGGAAAAAAAAAAAAAAGAAGAAAAAACCCTTTATGAAATGTAAGCTCCGTTTCTCATTTCATTGAAAAACCTTTAAGAAAAGCCATTTTTCATACTTAAGACTTTTCCAAATCTCTCCTAACCAGTTACCCTCTGTATTGTATCTTTCGAAGCTGGCAGCCATCCAGCGACAATCCTTAAAAATCCCTTTACAGTTTTAAAGGAAAATACAAGCTCTCATTTACCACTGGATCGAGTCAGAAAATAAAAGCTTAATGCCTTGACAGGCCTGGCTATTTTTTTGAGGCCTAAGTCTGATTTATGGCAGTAGCCAGCAAACCAGGCTGGTGAGATATTTGCTGCTGCTCCCAGGGATATGGAAAAATGAAGTGTGAAGTTCTGGGGAGAGCAGGCCACAGCCTTCCAGTCACTAAACACTCCCACCAAGTTGGCAGGGGAACAGAGCCCCGGGCTGCAAGATGAACCTCAAAGGAATAGGGGAGGAGAAAGGGGACCGCGTACCGTGTCAAAATACTGCCACGGCGTACCGCTCGCCATCCATTTTGTGACATGGGGTGGGATGTCTATGAGGGGGGGTTTAGGGAGGAAAGAGAAGAGAAACATTTTCTTCCTTCGCTCTTTGTTTTATTTTCTTTATAGCTTCCCTGTAGGGGTTTCACTCCTAGTAGGAGAAATTAAGAGCAACAACGGGACTGTAGGAAGTTGCTTAAGCCCCCACCATAAAATCGTTCAGATCGAAAAATATGATCTGGTGAGAGAGAAAGCACTGACTTGCCCTGGGCTTGGAGCTTCAGGGCAGGAAGACAGACCCACTTCCCCACACTAAGGTCCCCAGATCTGAGAGCGTGGGAGCCAGGATTTTCATTCCCATGAAAAGGGAATTTCCTAGAGGTGAAAGTCAGGTGGGCTCCCCCCCCCCGAATTTTCTTGAAGTGAGTCATCACGAATGCACATGCCAGGTGATGAAACGCTTGGTGGTTCCCCCCTTCTTTTATTTAAAAATAAAAATAAATTAACACCCACTGTTTAGATTTATTTTTAATTTCAAGTTTCTTAAGTTAGAATACAGAATACCCAGGCTTGTCTCAAAGGGCTTCCTCTGTACTTGGGATTATTTACAGGGGAGATGGATGGAGCCCCTGGCAAAGCGGAGGGCTGATGTTCATTGTTTTCCGAAATGAAAAAGCCCTGTTCTAGGTGATGTTTTTGATAAAGGCAGGAAAGGGCAAAGGTGGAAAACATGCAACTCATTTTCTCCCCACACAAACTTATCTTTGGAAGATCGTTGGCCAAATCTGATTCACTTGAGAGCTAAAATGCACCTCTTTATAATTTTTAAGTTTTAATAACAGCGTCTCTAACTGCCAGATGGGGATTTATGTTCCGGTGAAGTCTCTGGGTCAGTTAAAGCAGGCTCGGTAATTACAGAAATGTTTATGCTCAGGCGAAGTCGTCCCCTTGCCTCTCTAAATCACTAGGGAACACACCTACTCTCCCTCAGACGGACTCTCCCAGGCTCACTTTAACACCCCCACAAAAACGGCCTCCCTCATTTAGTCCCTTATCATAAAGTTAAACTTCGAGATAATTCGACTCAATAAACGTTTATTGATGCCTACCATGTATAAGGTCGTGTTGGGCAATCGAAGGGTCTTGGGAGGTTGGGTAGAATATAAAAACAAGACCCTGCTCCTATACTTCAAGGCATTTGCAGCTGAATGGAGGGAGAATCTCATCTTTGATCCAATTGCCTTTCAGTAAAATTTGCCCTTAGAAAAGGCCATCAAAAGTGCTTTATTTTTTCCACATTGGCAGAGGAAGCGAGCAAGGGGGCCTGCTAAATCTAAGTGACTTGCCCGGTGCCACCAGCAGTAGTTGCAAATATGGCTGAGCTCTTGTTCTGTGCTGGGCACTCGGCCACGCACTCCCTGTGCCCATCTCCTTGTATCCTCCATACTCCCGGCCAGACTCCTTCTGCAGGGGAGGAAACCAAGGCAGAGGGCGGTCAAGGTCAGCGGTCAGGAGCACATGACAAGAAGAGTGGGGCCCGGAAGCCCCGGGCCCTGTAGTCCCTCCACAGAACTGAGCCTGGAACTCCTCTCTCCTGCCTCCTGGTCCACGTTTTCCCCCACTTGTCTCTAATGCCCATACCTGTGATGCGGGGGTGGAATTTTAAAAGAAAACACACACACACACATACACACACACACACACACACACACACACACACACACCCCAACATTTCACCTTTGTGTTTATTTTGAATGGGTGAAGAAACTAAGGAGTGCTTTGCAAACTATTTTGTTTATTTGGAAACAGCTAGGTTCCAGCCTTAAGGAGGTTTGAAAATACCTGGCGAACATTGGAATACAGTCATTTTTAAGCCGTACTTCTTGAACAAAGTGCTGTTAGGGGAAACTGAGAAATCCAGGGACCCGTCCGTGGTGACCGGACCTCCAGAGCGGCTGCCCTGTGTTTGGTAGTGACACGCTGAAAGGGATCATGGAGCCCTGAGTTTCTCCAGCGGTGACTACCACACAACACGCAGGCTGACGCACACACCCGCAGTTCAAATATTTTGGCAAATGTCCTGGCTTCCCTCCACCACTAAAATGAAAGTGAAGGTGAAATCATTTGGGGGCCACTAGAGTAGAATTCTCACCCTTGATAGCTGGCCATAGATTTAAATGTCTCACAGGAGGCCCAATTAAACTTTAGTGAGATCCCAATTCACCGAAGGATCATATTTTCTGGCCATTTTCATCACTCACACTTCCCAGCAAGTTAACAATGAGTTTAGAATATGACTTCTTCCCTCAGGCCACCTTTATTTTATTTTATTTATTTTATTTTATTTTATTTTATTTTATTTTATTTTATTTTATTTTATTTTATTTTAATTTTATTTTATTTTATTTTATTTTATTATTTTATTTTATTTTATTTGGGATCTGGAATCTAGTGGGCTCAAGTGTCTGAAAATGCCGTAGGCAGATTTTTCAAACCAAGGAACCCATTGCTCTTGACACACAACCTGGTTTTGTTAGGACACAAAGTTATCTCAGCCATGGGCTGGTAGGAGTCTCCGTATTTTGTTGACAGTGGTTATTTAAGAGGCTCCCTGGGACAGGGTGCCAAGGGGACATACAAAGCACCGTGCCTCACACAAAGAAGATGCTTGTTGAATGAATAAATGAGGAAGTGAAGAGGTGATGCCCCTTGCTTGTGAGGGCTAGAGTAGCAGGCAGACAGTGGTACGGCAGGTGTTTCTGCTTGCCCCAGAAGGACCCCAGTCTTATGTGCTCAATAGTGAACACCCACCTTCACAAGGTCTGCATCCTTCTGGGGTACCTGGAGATTTTTGAGGGGCTACGTAGATACATATGGCTTTAACGGTGTTGATTTTTAGACTCGACTTCCTCTGCCCCCTTTTTAGAGCTCACCAGTCTGAGAACACACCTCTGGGTTTTCCTTTCCCATCATACCTTGACAACTGCCCCTCTCACACTTTCAAAATAAAAGGCATCTTCCCACCCACCCCAGTCTCTCTGTAGAGCATTGCCCCAAGGTCTAAATATCCTCTGGGTCTCTGAGTAATGAAATACTTTGAGAAGGCATTTTGCGCAAAGAAGAGTCCCAGTAGAAGAGAGGAAAGAGAGCTTTGGGGAGAAATCCTGGAAGGGGACAGAGCTCTGTTTCATCCCATGACAAACTCATAGCAAATGTCTGTGTACTTATGTATCTGCCTGATTAGCTCTCTACCCACTTATCCATCTGTTAGAATGACAATTCACAAATGAATTAGTTGCTACAGGGACACGTATTAATGCACTTACTTGAGTTGAAAATGAAGTTAAAATTTCTCTGTGAGAAAGTGAGTCTGATTTGGCCAATGCGATTGGCAATGAGAATGGTGTTCTCATTTAGGTTTTAAGGCAGACCTTTCCCATAAATGGAATAACCGAAATCTGTTGCAACAAGGATTTTGATGAAAAATAGCTAACGCACAAGTAGAATACACATGACCTTTATAGCCATTGAAACGTGAATGATGACATTTAGATGTCATCTTAAAATGCAGTTTAAAAAATGCTTTTAGTGGGAGTATACAGACACAAAATTACTTGAGGACCCCTTGTTTAGAGAAAGTTGGAGACATAGACAAAGAGGAAACTCATTAATAGAAAAGAGTCTGGGATTAGAAAAATGCTGTCAAAATAAAAGAGGTGGAAAGAGAGGTATTAAGAATTAAGAAACTGTGGGAGAGACAATAGCACTGCTTGTGCTTGGGGATGAATTTGTCTGACATTTGTGTGATCTTGGCGAGCTGTCTGTTTTTTTTTCTAGACAGACACATGCCCGTACTGCTCAGGTTTATTTGTTTTATCCATCAGAACACTCTGGAATTTTACTTCTTTCCCACCAAATTTTACTTTAAGAGAATCAGGCAGTTGGAACACATGTACAAATACCGTGAGCTTGCTCATTTTTTGTTTGTTTGTTTTTAGCTAGAGTATTTTATTTATTATTTTTATTTTTAAATTTAAATTCAGTTATCCAACGTATCATTAGTTTATTATTATTTTTTTTTTAAGAGAGAGAGAACACAAGAGGGGAGGGGGGAAAGGGAAAGGGAGAGAGAGAATCTCAAGCAGACTCTCCGCTGAGCTTGGAGCCCAATGCAGGGCTCTGTCTCAAGACCCTAAGATCATGACCTGAGCCAACACCAAGAGTCAGAGGCTCAACCGACTGAGCCACCCAGGCGCCCCTAGAGAGAGTATTTCTAAGTCCTACTAAAAAGTCATTGCTATTACAGATACATCTGGCTGTTCATCCAATAATTGACCATGACGATATATGATGTATCATTAAGTAGGTGATTCTGAAGGACCTGGGGCAGTGGAGTGGTGAATACCAGAAGGTTAAAATCTCCACAAAAGTGTTTATGCCGAGGTTTCCTACAAACAAAGCACCTCATAAAACAGGCATGCTTTTAAGAAGCTATGAGAAGTGGCTGAGGCACTGCAAAAGATGGGCAAATTTGGTGCTGATGTCACACCAGAGATTGCCGGGTTTGCTGCCTAATTTACTACTATCTGGCCTCTGCTACACCCCCATTAATCTGTCAGCTGAATGAGCTCTAATTATGCATCTCCTAACCTGGTGTACGCCAGCGCCTTGTGTTCCAGTGGGGATAGATCTTCTAGATTTACTGCACATACGCCCATAGTCTCATTGGGTCTCTAAACTGGGCGGGGGGCGGGGCGTGTAGGGTGCATGCGCTTCCTCCCAATTACCGAGAACACCGTTAGAGACCAAGAGAAGCACATGGGCAGGGCAGGAGCGGCTGAAGATTTAACCAGGGATTCAGTGCACTCCTAACAGCCTGACAAAATGCCAAATGAATTTCGGGGTGCTGCTTTCACATGCACGGGCGATGTGTAGCCCAGAATAAATAGTATATATAAGCAGTTTGTTGGAGGAGGTGTTAGAAGCTTCACTCCTCCCACTGCCCGTCTGGTTGCCTTGGACTTTCTACCTCCTGTGGCAGACCCATTTCCTGGATGGATGCAGCAGTGGGGAGGGGAAGGGGGAGGGTTTGGGAGGGAACTGCCTTTTATTATGGATTTTTTTTTTATGACATCTCCCTGAATCCTCATTAAAGTCCTGTGAGGTATACACTATATCCCTATTTTGGAAGTGAAGCGAACAGTCACAGGGGGGCTCAGACTGAGAGAGAGAGAGAGAGAGAGAGAGAGAGAGAGAGAGAGAGAGAGAGTGTGTGTGTGTGTTAGGGGAGGCGTGCAATCCTACTGCCCTGACTCTTTGGAAGCTGAATGCTTCTGATTTCTTTTTCCACCAGCTTGCTCTCTCTCAAGCGTCAAATTGGCCTTGTGGATTTCTGACTGGTGGTCCAATCTGTGCTGCCGGCTTCCCCTCCTTCCCTCCAGCTACCAGAAAGTTGGGGAGATAAGTCAGATAATGCCCATAAAAGGTGTTTTATCCCTTGGGGGAAAGCTGTCCACACACAAACACTGTGCCCTATCAAAATTCCATGTGTGTTGGTCACCTCATCCATCCCCAGGGACCCAAGTGTTCCGGATGGGGAGGTGTCAACACTCAGCTGCTGTGGCGTCCACGCCTCCTGAGGTAAACGGTTGTACTAGGTTGCCTGGGCACCGCCGTGTCACCCAAAACATCTTTGCAGGGACCAAGAAAAAAACTCTCTGTTTCACAAACACTTTGACTTTTCCTTTTTGTTTTTCACATCCTTTACTCATCCCTTCACCAGTCACAGCAGGTATTTCAGATGTCGTGAGTTGGAATTTTTTTTAAAAAGGCCACAGTGCAGGTTTACTTTGAATTTTATTCTTAAATCTCATTCGCTTGCAACTTGATTTCTTTTAGGCTCATCTTGGCTTTGCGGACATAGGAAGCAAACGATTTCACTTCATTGCAATTCCATGGACTAAATAAAAAAGGCTAAGTCCCTGGAGTCTGGTTGAGACTCAGGACAGGCCTCCAGACACTGGTGGAAAGGAATCTCTAACTGACCCCAAACCTGTAGGACTTTGGGTTTCATGGGCTCTTCTCCAAGTGTCTGCCAGCAGCTCCCTGAGCTGCTTTCAACCACATTGGAAGCTGAGTTCTTGAATAGAAAATGTAACCATGATAAGTTGTGTCACTTTGGTGATATATCTCTCAGAATATTATAAACTGGGTAGCTGAATTTTTCATTGCCTTAGAGACGTCCACAACCAGAGATCTAAGGATAGAAAGTTCATGTCTCTCTCCATTAAGAAATTTAATTCACATTTTACCTGGTCTTAGTCTTTGATTAATATGCTGGATACATCATACAGCAGTCCTTGGGATTATGAAAAGTGATTTGTCTAATCTGCATGTCAGTCTCCCTTGGGGCCTCTGCGGGGAAAAAAAAAAACACACACCACACAAAAAACCAACACTTTATAGCTATTGATTTCATAGCATTTGCTTAGCATTTGCCTCTACATTCCGGCCAAGTCAAATGGATAAAGAGCAATTTGATCCATGGAGTGTGGCGAGAGTGTTGTCACCATCTACAGAATCAATTCATCTCGAGGATTTCATGCTTGCACATATCAACACTGGAAGTGGGTTTTAATGAAATTTCTAGCAAAACGAAGTTAATATAAAAGTGAACGTAAAAACATATGCTTTGGGTTCCAGCTGGCCGCTGGAGGGGCAGGCAAGATTGCATAGGGGTGAGGTCCTTACTCCGGGTTCTCGGCCCCCAGGAAATAAATTGTGGATGATCTGAGTCAAGGGTGGGTTGAAGGAAAGTTGTAAAGGACAAATGTTTCATGACGCTGGCCTGCACTGGGGTTCTCTGAATGTGAACTTGCCCTCCTCCCCACTGGCCTTTTCCTTTCTCAGTACCCACTGACTCACTTCTCCCCAAGGCAAAAATCTCAACCTCCCCCCCTTTTGGTCCACAGATGGAGCTTTCCCTGCTTTAAGTTGGTATGTCTCAGAGTCATTCCTTCTTTTAGAGGAATGATTGGCCTATCGGATCTGCACATCCATTTAAGTAGATGTGTCCAAGATGATGCATGTGTTCTATCCGTCCCATTCTGGAGACTGTGCCTACCCTCATTGTATTAAATCAAGTAGAGGATTTTCATGTCAGATGGTCCCAAAGATACGCTGGAGCAAGTGGGCCTTCTACATATGTCTGTGTTAGAACTGGCAAGCTAGTGGCCTATTTTTTTCCAGATAGGAATATGCCTCTGCCCAGGAGTGTTGCATGCGGGAGTCTTGCTTTAACTAGTTACGGGAGATGGAGAAGCACCTGAGACAAACGGCACTGGTGGCGTTGCATGGAGAGCCTGTCATTCTAATTTGGGAGGTGTGAGCAGGCTGCAAGAGCCTTGGGAAGTCACCCCCTGCCCTGGGACTTGAAAGAAGACTTGAAAAACAATTAGTTACTGCAGAATGAGATCATGTAACTTATTAGGCAACAAACTTTAACGTCTCATGAATCCTTGAAAGAAGCAAGGTTTTCCTGATGAAATAGAAATGTTCTTTCTATTGTTTTGTTTTGCTTTTTTTCCTTCAGTGAAAATAATAGTCTAGTGCTTACCAGCAAACAGTGATATCACTTCATATCTTAAATATTGTTATTTTATCTCCTTCTTACATCAAAAAAATCCCAAATATAAAAGTTCTGTCTCTTGATTTATGTATATATATATTTTAAAGATTTTATTTATTTATTTGACACAGAGAGATCAGATCACAAGTAGGCTGAGAGGCAAGCAGAGAGAGAGGAGGAAGCAGGCTCCCTGCCGAGCAGAGAGCCCGATGCGGGCCTCGATCCCAGGACCCTGAGATCATGACCTGAGCCGAAGGCAGAGACTTTAACTCACTGAGCCACCCAGGCGCCCTTGATTTATATTTCTAAATCTTTCATTATTATTAACGAATTTCCTCAGGGCTCTTTCCACATTCCCCACTTTATTTTAGCTGGATGACATCCCAGTTGAAGGAGGACAATGCACTATGTCTGATATGAGCCCGAGAGTCTGAAGTCTGTGTTTGGATCCTACCTCCACCCCTTAAAAACTAAGATGTTTCTGAGCCTCCGTTTCCACATCTTCAGAATGGTCATGTCTAGGCTTCTCTCCTTCTCAGCATTGCTATTAGGATTAAATTTGAAATGTGGTAGAAAGTTTCTTGGCTCCTGGAACATGGATTGTACATAATCGATATAATGTGTATCTGTATCGTGACTGAAATTGACAATGTCACCTGAGCTATCCAGAGAATAGTGCTGATTCCTAATCTTATTTTTCGAGATGAATGAGGTTCTTCAAATTGCTGGCACCCTGTTCTTTAAACAATCAGGGAAGATTTAGATTTAGGTAGACAGTCCTTTAAACATTGCACTACCTTTGAGAAATATGAGTCATGACTTTCAGCAATTTATTTAACTTCTCTGAAACTCAGTTTCCTCATTAAGAAACTGGAAATAAAAATTACATTACCTGATAGTATTGTGGAGTTGCGATGAGCTATAATATGGAGACTGATGGAACTTTTGAAATAGTAGAATGAGAAGCTTGTCAAACACCATCTCCAAATGCAAGGAAAAAACTAGGGGGGAAATGATCACAAACACTATTTAAGACTCGGAAAAATCAAGTAAAACATACAACAAATTGAGAAGCATTTATTCAATACAAACTACTAAACCCTGGTTAAAAACAAAGGCACCTGTGGCATTTTAGACTGAGGCTGCTACTGTCCTCCCCAATCAGTTCCAACAGCTCAATAGTTCTTCCAGGCAAAAATTGTTATGAAAGCCAGAAGGTTTGCTGCTGGAGGAGGTGGAATTGTTTTGGGGTGGAGTGCAGGCAAACCTTACCCAAACGGTAACCATCTTGGTGGCAAATGAGTAGGGAAGGCCAACATTACAGCCGTCCTGAGATTGCAGTCCTGACTGGGGCAAGCCACAGGTAGGCACTTCTGCCAAAAGTGGATAGGGAATAAGAGAGCCATTGTGGACATCGATAACATCCTTAGAGGTCTGGAAGGTTGCACACAGGCACAAGGCTGTGCACATACTCAGGAGTGACCAACTGTCCATACATCTCTGGCTGGACATAAGGTGTAGGGAACCAGACTTTATAAAAGGAAGGGGATGAAAACCCAAACACCTGAGTAGATATATCAGTGCCCACATACTACAGGGAGATAGGCTTCACAGAATTAGTACAAGGAAATTACTAGCCAAGCAAGAAAGCAAATAAACAAAGCAGCAGTAATAACCCTTGGGGAAGAGAAATCCAAATTCAGAGTTGCTATAATATATTAAATGAAATGTTCAATTTTCAACAAAAAATTATAAGACATGCAAAAGAAATAGGAAAAGTATGACCCCTACATAAAATAATAATAATAAAAAAAAGACAGCTAAAATAAGCTGTCTTTGAGGATACCTAGATTTTGGCAGACAAAGACTTCAAAACAGATATTATAAACACTCAAAGAACCAAAAGAAACCATGTTTAAAGAATTAAAGAAAATTACGGCGATGACATATCAAATAGAGAATATCAATAAAGATATGAATTATATGCAAGAACCAAACTGAAATTCTAGATTCAAAAAGCATAAAACATGAGATGAAAATTTACTATTTTCATAGTGTGAGATAATGGAAGAAAGAATCAGAAAACTTAAAGCTAGATCAACAGAAATAATCCAGTCTGAAGGAGGGAAAGAAAATAGCATGATGAAAAATGAACAGAGCCTCAGAGACTGTGGGACATCATTAAGTATACTGGTATATGGGTAATGTGAGTTCCAGGAGAAGCAAGAGAAAAGAGGCAGAAAAAAAACATTTAAAGAAACAATGGTTGGAATGCCAAAAAATTGATTTAAAAATACCAATTTAAACACCTAAGAAGCTCAGCAAACTCAAGTATTATAGGAAAAAAGGGAGTTACACATAGACACATCATGGTGCAACTATTCAAAGACAGAGACAAAGTGAAAAACTTGGAAGCTGCAAGAGAAAATAGCATAGCACATACAAGGAACAACAATATGATTAAAGTTGAAATTTCTGTCAAGAATATTGAAAATTATGTGGCAATGGATCACATATTCAAAAACTAGAAGAAAAAAAAAGTCAACCAAGAACACTATATTCAACAAAGCTGTCCTTCAAAAGTGAAGGTGAATTAAATACCTTCCCAGGTCAGTACTGAAAGAACTCATTGCTAGCAGATTCACCTCACAAAATACATCAAGGAAAATCCTTTGGCTGAAAAAAATGAAAAGAGTGACTCGAATGAAGAAATAAAGGACATTGGAAAGGCAGTTATGAAGGTAAATATAAAAGACTGCATTACTTACTTTTGTCTTCTCATATCAGATTTAAAGGAGAGTTGCATGAAACAACACTCATAAAGTTGTATTTTGGGGTCCTATAGCACCCGAAGATGGAATATATATGACAAGAATAGCAGAAAGGAGGAGGGATGTAAGGGAGTGATACTGGAGTAAACCTTCAATATTGTACTGGAATTCAGTTAATATTAATCCAAAGTGGATCATGATAAATTAAGATTTAAACTCTAACCCCTAGAGTAGCCACTAAAATAAAATTTTAAAATAAAAAAATGAATTAAAATGGCACATCAGAAAATATTTGTTCAACACAAAAGGATATGGTGATGGAGGAAAAGGTAAATTAAAAGGAGCATGAGACCTATAGAAAAAAGCATGGCTGACATAAATTTAAGCAAGTTAGTAATCGCATTGAAGGTAAATGGACTAAACACTCTAATCAAAAGACTAAGATTGTTAGATACAAAACAAAATCCAACTATGTGCTATCTACAAGAGATGCACTTTAGATTCAAAGATGTAAGTTGAAAATAAAAGAATGGGAAAAGATATGACTTAGACACAGTAACCATAAGAGAACTTTACTCAAAGACAAAATAGACTTTAGGACAAAAAAAAAGTTAGAGACATGGAGGAACATTTCATACTGATAGTTGGGTGAGTTTACCAGGGAGATAAAAAAAGTTATAAACTTATGCACACCTAAAAACAGCATCCCAAAAATATGAAGAAAAAACTAACAGAATTGAAGGGAGAAATAGATAAATCAGCAAATTTAACAAAAGTAGTTAGAGGCATTAATACCCCACTTTCAAGAATTGATAGATAACCAGATAGGAAGTTGGCAAGGCTATTGGCAGTCTTGATTAACACTACCAGCCAACTTGGCACATTCTATAGAACATTCTGTGCTTTATCAGAAGAATATGCTTCTTTCAAGCATACATGGAACATTCTATAGGACAGACTGTATGCTAGGTCATAAAGCAAAGTTCCAATAAATTTAAAAAACATATTTAAATAATATAAAGTATTTCTCTGAACATGATGGAGTTACATTAGAAATTAACAACATAAATAAGTATGGGTAACCTCCAAATATTTGAAAATTAAACAACACATGTCTAGATAACCCATAGGTCAAACAAGAAATGATGAGGAAAATTAGAAAATATTTTTAACTGAATGAAAACAAAAACACATCATTAAAATTTATGTGATGCAGCTGAAATACTTAGAAGGAAATTTGTTTATCAACAGCTTTATTGAGATACACTTCACATACCATAAAATTCACCCTTTTATAGTGTACAATTCAGTGGTTTTTAGTATATATTATAGTTTTCTGAACTCCACCACTAATTTTAGAACATTTCATCATCCCAGAGAGAAACCTCATAGCCATTACCAGTTATTACATATTGTCTCTTTTCCCCATTCCCTTGAAAACACTGATGTGATTTTCATCTCCATGAACTGCCTGCTTTTTACATTTCACATGAAATGCAATCATATGACATGTGACCTTCCATGTCTGTCTTCTTTCACTTTGCGTGTCTTCAAGATTCATCCACTTTGTACCACGTGTTAGTATTTCATTTCTTTTTGTGACTGAATAATGCATTGTATAGATACACACATTTTGTTTATTCATTCATCAATTGATGGACATTTGGGATATTTCCACTTTTTGGCTATTATGAATAACACTGCTATGAATATTCAGGTTTTTGTGTGGACAAAATAATTCAATTATTTTGGGTGTATATCTAAGAGTGGAATTGCTGGCTTATGTAGTAATTCTATGTTTAACTTTCTGAAGAACTACCAAATAATTTTCAAAGCAGCTTCACCATTTTATATCCCTACTAGTGATAAAGGGCATCTATGGAAAACCTAGAACTAAATTAAAACTTAATTGTGAAAGACTGAAAGCTTTATCCCTCAAGTCAGGGACAAGACAAGATTATCTGTTCTCACCACTTCTATTCAATATATACCAGAAATTCTAGCCAGGATAATTAGGCATGGGAAAAAAAAAAAAGTTCACCCAGTTGGGAAGAAAAATAGAACTGTCTCTATTTTCAGATGACATGCTATTGTATTTAAAAATCCTAAGGAATCCATAGCAAACTTTTTAAAGCTAATAAACAAATCCAGCAAGTTTTCAGGATACAACATCAATATACAAAAATCAGTTGTATTTCTATTATTAGTCACAAACAATCCAAAATGAAATTAGGAAAATAATTCCATTTATAATAAAATCAAAAACAAGAAAGTACTTAGGAATAAATTTAACCAAGGAAATACAAGACCTATATATATAGAAAAAAATTGTTGAAGGAAATTAAAGAGAATCCAATTAAGTGGAAAGATAGCCTATGTTCATGGATTGGAAAACTTAATATTGTTAAGATGGTAATACTCCCCTTACTGACCTACAGAGTCATTGAAATCCCTATCAAAATTCTAACTTCCTTTCTTACAGATGTGGGAGTGCTTATTCTAAAAGTCATTAATATTTCTTGGATTGTTAACAAATTAAAAAAAGTTGATTTTGGCATTTTTGCCAGTGTTCTTCTTGCTTTTATGGAGAATCTGGTTTTCACAGGTCCTTACTCCACCAACCCATAGTGCTTCTAGAGGGAAATTTATAGCTTTAAGTATCTACATTTAAAAAGAAGAAAGATCTCAAATACTAACCTTAGCTTAGACTTTAAAAAACTGGTAAATGAAGAGTAAGTTCAAAACAAGCAGAGGGAAAGAAATAATAAAGACCGAATATTAATGAACAAAATAGAAAATAGAAAAAAAACAGAGAAATTCAATGAAACAAAAGTTGATTCTTTGTAAAGATCAATAAAATTGACAAACCTAGGTAGACTGACCAAGGAATGAAGGGAGAAAACACAAATCAGCAAAATTAATAATGACTTTACAGAAACTAGAAGAACTTAGGATACTATGAATAATGTTGTGCCAACAAATTAGACAACTTCAATGAAATAGATAAATTCTTAGAAACAATATCAAAACCAACTGAAGAAGAAATAGAAAACCTGAATAAATCCATAACAAGTAAAGAAATTTAAGTTGGCAACTAAAAATCTTCCCATAAAGATATATATTATGAAAAAATGCTGTGGAAGTATTTGACATAGAGTTGGCCCCAAATAAATGTGAGCCCATTCCTCTGGCCCTTCCATCAACAAGGTATCAAAACCTAGCAAAATTTCTTCTTTCTTCCGTTAAATTCTATGGAGACCTGCTATATCCACTGACATGATTTGAAGATCTAGAAGTCTCTTATCAGTGAAAAACTCATCTTTGGATTCATTTTGGGTAATAAATGTTGAGATCACGGATGGGGCAGACCAAGACATCTTGACCTCAGTCTTTAATGGTAATCACCAACAGTATCATGCATACACAGACAACTTAAATATAAGTGGCTCTTTTCTTCTTATGCCTGGGATCTGGGATGGTCAAAAGAAGAGTTTTATTTCTAGATGATAGATGAAGAAACTAAAGTAGAGTCGAAGATAATATAATACTATGGGGGTAAAGTTCATGCTTAAACACTTGCCACTTGATTTTCCATTTTTTATAAGATTTTATTTATTCATTTGACACAGAGAGAGAGATTACAAGTAGGCAGAGATGCAGGCAGAGAGAGGAGAGAGGAGGAGGCAGGCTCCCTGCTGAGCAGAGATGTGGGCCTCAATCCCAGGACCCTGGGATCATGACCTGAGCTGAAGGCAGCGGCTTTAACCCACTGAGCCACCCAGGCGCCCGTTGGTTTTCCATTTAAGACAGCAAAGAGACAGAGGACCTAGGGTCTAGGTCTGACATTGCTGTTGACTTGCTGTTGATCTTTATCAAACCACTTCTCTCTCTGGCCTAAATGCCCTCATTTAAAAAACAAAAGACTAGACCTTGAATTATCATGAGGACCCCCATAGGAGAGACATGTCTGATCCTGGCCTGCTGGCACTCTGTGTTTCCCCATATGCTTGTAAGTGAAACTGATCCAAGAGAGACTTAATGTGGTCTGTGATCATCTGGGTGAGAGTGGGCATTACAGCTGGAAAAGGAAAAAAAAATCTTTACATCTGAGAAGGAAGTGTTCATCCTAGGAAGTTGGGAGAAATGCAAGTGTAAATGTAAAGGAAGCAGAAGGAAGGGAAAGACAATAGTATGCACATGAATTCAAGAAACAGAAACAGAAAGATTCAAGAGGGGATTGTTTGAGTCGAAAGCTGGTCCTTTGGAAAGACAAGTCTGTGGCAAATTTAAGCAAGATAGAGCAGAAGGCATGAATAAACCAGGAAAAAAAGGGATAGAACTATAAATATAGGTCTATCTTGAATAATTTTATGGCATAAATTTGAAAATTTAAATGGACAAGTTTCTATCATATTACCAAAATTGACTCAGAATAAATACAAAATAGAATGGATCTATAACCATTGAAGAAATTCAAAAAAAAAAAAAAAAAAAAAAAAAAAAAAAAAAAANAGATTAATGGCTTGGCTTGAGTCATTTTAAAAGGTGACTTCCAGCCCTGGTGGCCTCCTTCCCTTCTTCTCTCCTTTACCCTCTTCCTCCACCTCTGTCTCTGTCTCTCTTTTCCTCCATCTCCCCTCCCCCCCTTCTCTTCATATCCCTTTCTCCATCTTTCTCTTTATAAGAATGTTTTGAACATGTAGAATCAATGGTAGAATTCATGTGGGATGACAACTTCTGGTGGGGGGCAAATTAGAAGATTTGTGTCCAGTGGGAAATTCTTTGTCTAATGCCCTCTAAAGGGCGAGTGTGGGGGTATCATTCCTCTCTTAGGATTGGTGCTCTAGCAGGGTGTGGGGCTTGGCCACATTTAGGTTTTCATAGGAGGGGGTCAGGCTCCAGTTAGTTCCTCAGTCTTGAAATGCAGTGGAGAGAGGAGGAGTTCAGAGGGACTGTGGGGCCAGAGCTTTATGTGCATCTCTGTAGGGCACACACAAGATGGCTCCTGAGCCTACCAAGGACCCCAAGCGTTTGAACACCGAGCCTGAAATCTCTCAACTTCTACCCTATGCTGCAGGCTCAGCGAGGATGAATATGTGCTGCACCTGGCCTCACATTGTGTGGCCTACTGACTTTTCTCAAGTCTTTCTGTAGAAAGGCATCTTTGGGGCGGGGGGGGGGGGGGGGCCCCTCCC